>CM060959.1:76828679-77036179 GCA_030765055.1 Mantis religiosa
TTCTAGATCAATATTGCTAGTTTTCTTATTGACAAGGAAGTACGAAACTCTTCAAAACCTACATTGAAATTTAAGGGCAGTCGTATTAATGGGTAGTCTCTTTTATAACTAGACAGTAATTGAAATTAAGATGCACACAGTAATCAAGTGGAACCAGCTCACATCAAGTGATCTACTCCACATGGGGAAATATTCTGATGTGTCCATTTGGCTCAGAGCATATACAAATCGATTCATACTGAATGGAAGCGGGATACCAACGAAGTCTATTCCAGCCTATATAGAATGCAGCCTTGAAGTTAAAACCAGAAAACGGAGCTTTTAAAAGTGGTGCTTTTAAGTAAGATGGTTCACCGACCAACATTTCGGACAAAATGTTTGCATGAAAGCTTTATAACCTCCCTTTTCTCTAACTAGTTGCAGATAAGGTGTGTAAAGCTTCTTTCGGAAGATACTAAAGTTGATTTTTCGCCACTCTGGTTGGTAGGCGAATGCTTTGCTAGACGGTATTATACCGTAAAATTTCCTATCACCTATTTTTTTCACTGCATATCCTTATATTTCCAGTTGAAGGATTAGGCGAATGAATCTCAGAGGAGTTTTACGGTTTTCTGAAACTGTCTGTCCTTGGCATTCAATGTTGGACGGACAGACAGAGACTCCTCTTCACAGCGAGAGGTTGCCTGTTCTGGATCCTAGTAGCCTCAGGATGTAATATCTTACCTTTGTCGACCGTACCTCCTAATCGCCTTCGTTTCACACTTTTCTCCTGGAAGTTTCTGAAGCTCAAAGCCGAATGTTTGCTTAAGTAGCAAAACCCTCTTTCGCTTCCTGGCAGCTATCTCTTACTGCTTTGTATCCATGCGGCTGCAAGACAAATCTATTCTTAGTAATGAGTTTGTTGAATTATTCGGCATATATGACGGTGTAATAATTATTTTTGGTACTAAATCTTAGCAGCTACATTTGCAGATATCCTTTTGTATTTTGTATATCGCTGAACTTGAACGGAAACGAGTTTCTAAATTGAACGAAGGAACGGTTCCCTCCTATTTGTGTAGATAGCTCCATATTTTTTCATGTTCAGGCGCCTATCGTTTTTATATACCCATGTTCTGATGCATATATATATATATATATATATATATATATATATATATCATTTCTAGCCAGTCTGCGTGAGACTGATATATAAGGAAGGCTATACCAAAGGATCCGTAAATGCTAAAATCTTTAAAAGCACAGCTATTATTTTGTAAAACAAAATGTCATTAACGAAAGTACTTATAACCAAAAGACTGGTGCCCGCCTTGGTGGCGTGGTGGTACCGTGTCTACCTCACGTTCAAGAGAATTTCGGTCAGGGTGAGTTACTTCCATAAGGTTTTTTCCGGGCTTTTCCCTTATCCTGAAAGACAAATGTCGGGTAACTCTAAGCCCTATTGACCCTGGGCTCATTTGAGTATCATTTCACCCATTCCATTCATCGTCCGATATGACTTAGCGATGGAGAACGTTAATTAAAAAAATACTGGATGTGGGTTCAGTAATGTATGTATCGTCAAACGCATCTTTCCTTAAAAATTAAAAATAATACAACATGTATTAATTCATATTCTTTGAAGCAGGCAAGGTCCATGATCGGCTTTGGTGACCATATGTAGATGTTTAGTCGGTTTACTAACCTCACATTAGCTGGACGGACTCCCTCTTTAAAGACTACGCATTTTATCCAGAAACTGCACAGTCTAAGTTTGCAGCCCCATGAACTTATTAATTTCGACGGCGTCTAACCGTTCACCATGGTTCTACTGCAAGTAGCCTTTACTCAGCTGAAATACATTTTTCTCAGGCAATGTAATAATGCTCCTTCACCATGTTATCACCAGGACATAGTACCAGAGAAACCATTAGTTCTATGAACAACTGAATGGCGTTGCCATTGGGAGTCCTCTGATAGCGGAGGTAACTAATATAATCATTCACAAAATCATTTCAATCTATGGCCTTAGACACAGCTCCCCTTGAATCGACAGGATGTGGATGATGTCTTTCTGATATGGCTTCATGAAGAGGATAGCCATCACATCCAGAAAAAGGAAAGGATGGATGTCCTTGAAATTTCTGAACGTCTTGAACAGCAGGAAGGCAGACGGTGTACTTGAGCATACCATGTACCGCAAGCCACTTACATTGACAATTATTTGGACAAAGATTAAAACCATTATTCCAGACAAAAACGGCCGTGTCCTCGTGAATCGCTCCTCTCCCACTTGCGAACCACATTTGGTACAATAGCTCAATCATCTAGAACAAGCTCAATCATCTACCACCAGATGGTTACTCAATCTCAGAAGTGAAAGTAATATGTTGTTCTCCCAGGCTTCAACTTTTTGTTCAGAAGCTAACTCAACCCGAAAACAATGGCAAGTTTTCTTATCGTAGTCCAAGAATGCTAACAATGGAATACGCAGTTACTGGAGAGTTACTGTTTCAAGATAATTTTCAAGTTACCAAGCAATTAAACAATGTCCTACCTTCAGCCAAGGGAGCGTGAATACATCATTAATTACCAGGACAGGAGCATCCTTTCGTTCCTGATACACTACCATGCCTGACTAAAGTGCAAGTCTATTGATACTTCAATTTCTCTAAACAACTATGAATGAAGAGGCTCTAAAACCCGACAACTGGCATCAAAAGGGATCAACACCATGGTTGATGTCGGGCCCCTTCCAACAGATGTTCGGCATTCGCACCAATCAGTGGAGGCCACTTAACACTTCCTCTTAAAGTCTGTGACACCCGCTATCTTACATGCACCACATTCTGACAATAAGTGGTTGAGTACAACTCACACACACTTCGGGTGTCATCAGCTGTCAACTTTTCATCCCTTTGTTTAACACTTGAGACGCAAGGCAACATTATGCGAGGATACTTGGCCAGTTCTTAAGCTGTCCATATGTATGCATTATGTGGATGCTTTTTTACTCTGTCAATTATAGAATGTAAACACCCACAGTAAAACTATATTAAAAGACGCATGCTTCAGTATACATACATAAGAAAAAATGGGGAGAAAAACAATAGAAAAAGAAAAAGACATTTCGAAATGACTTATAATGGCGCTGCTGGAACCGTTACCATGGAATTATCTTTGTTAATAGAAACCTCTTAGATGAGGCACTGATTATTCTTTTAAGAGTGAGAGGGCAACTGCCCGGCCCTGTGTTCAGCACCAATGAACGCATCACTTCAGGCAAAGGAATTCGTAGGAATCACAGATGATTCATATGATATATTCATTCCACTTGGAGTAATCAGTGCGTTAATCTGAAAAGTATCTAATACCAAAGATAAATCCATGGTAACGGCTCGAGCAGCACGACTATACGAATGGTGTGGTTCATCAGGTACACATGAACCTAAAAATTGAGTTAGGCTATCGAACCTATGTAAGCTTCTATAAAAATACATTTTTGCCTTTCGTCAGTGAAGTGGGGCTCACTGTTTATACAAATTCCAGTGAAATGTCGATTTTGATACTGAATTTTATATGAACTGTTGTACAGTTTATTTAAATTTAAAATGTGTTACATTTTGTCTATTAAATTTAAGTTAAAAGTAGAGTGGACTGCTCTTTTTATGGTGGCTAAGTTCATTTACGTCCCTCACACTGTGTAGGAATCCATATAAACGTCACGTGGGGGTGTTGTAGCCGAAACTATTCGTGGGGCACCAAAGGGTGCACTTATTGGCCGACTGAATACTGTTATGGGCTACTGACCTACGTTTTGTTGTTATTCCTGCTTTTGTTTTATTTCCTTTCCTGCCTATTCACTTTTTAGCGGCTCCAAATATTTGCAAAATAAAAAATCTTCCCATCAATTATCCCCTGAAACTAAAGCGAATGGGGAAAAATATATGCCATTTGACATTGGACCATGATGACCGATGTTCACTACTAGCGTTAACACAGTTCTAAATTCTCATTTATAAATAAATGTTACGTTATCGTAATAAAAATGTAGATATTTTTCAAAACTAGTTTTATATATTTTATCTTAAACGGAGATGAATTCTTCGAAAGATAAAACACAAATAATTGTATTAAAGGATTTCTAAGGACTCAAAATACCATTTTCTTTCTATTTCACAGTATTTCAAGAAATTTATTTCCGCATGTAAGTGTCTTAATATGTTAGAATGAATAGAATTTTTTTGAGTCAATTTTAAGGAATTCAGTCTGAAGAGGGAGGTTTTTTGAAAATTTTGGCGTCTCAACTTTGGAAGAATTTGGATTCAAATACCTTGTTTTATATTTATTCAGATGGTAGTTTTTGAGTTACGCTTTTTAAGACTTAAACAAGCAAATTTTTATAAAGGTCTGATAAATTGGTATGACTTTCTCTACTCCTGAATAACCCTTCGTATATAGGCTTATACTTTGTACTTTATTTTAATGGAAATAAATGTTTTTTATAATTGCACATCTTGAAGGGGGCATTCGTAGAACATTTTCTTTCCATCGGTTTTGATTCCTCTGAATTTCTTCAGTAATATCTTGTTCCAGTAACTGTTCTCTTAGTTTAGCGTTGCTATCTCTTCTACTATTTCTCAACAGTGGCTGTAAAAATCTTATTTGAGCTGTTTACAAACTTGACTTTTTTCTGGTTCTTAATGTCCATGTCTCACAAGAATACATTAGCGCTGGCTTAAAAACTTCTAATTGTTTTAGAATATAAAGAATTAATGACATAATCTTCCTACCTTATTCCGCATAACTTTCCACGTTGTACTCCATCATGTTCCTTATTATAATCTAAACACAGAAGACAACTCCCTAAATTACATTGACTGTCTTCTCTAAAATTTGTTTAATGTTACAAATGGCATCGATATATGACCTACCCTTTCTAAAGCTGTTCTGTTCTTCTCCTAATCGGTTCTCTATTACACAGTACAATTTTTTCTTAAATTTTTTTTTCTGAATATAGTTTATATGCTGTGATTAGAATAGAGTTTCCTCTGTAATTTGTACATTGATTTGTGCTTGCGAATTAGCTCCAAATTAGCTTAGAGTTGTGCTGGTTTATTTTTAATTCCTATCCTCCATATTTCCCTAATTGCATATTAATTTTCTGACTTCCTGCGACTTCTCTAGATTTTATTGCTTAGGAACTTTCTAATTCTCCTCTTGTTATCTGAATCTGTTCATTCAAAATTTGTGTAATAGTTTTTTCTTCTCTCTCTTTGTAATATTGTATCCAATGTATTATTTAATACATTTATTCCAGGTCTATCGCTTTTCTCTTCTCTTAAGGGTACCTATGACTGAAAATTTGAAATCCTGAAATAATAACGCTAGCCTTTTATTATTTATACTCCAGATGAAACTTATTACAAATATGATACAGCTCAAATTTTGTCAATTTCACTTTGATAGTTTGGGAAATATGGACAAATTTATTTATTTTTGGGTTACGTCACCTAAAATGTACCTTGAGACAAAATAACTTAAATTTTGGTCTAATATTTTAATAACGGGTTTCCAATACATCCGTTTTTTTAATTTGGCCTAAGTTTCTGTGTGTCACAATAACTTTAGGCTCCATAAATTTTTAAAGCTATGAATAAGGCTTTTTTTCCCAAAATTTGACATTTTTGTGTTTTGATGCAAAGAAAGTGTGCTTAAAATGCATCTCAGAATAAAACTCAGGACAATTTCTGTTCACTGTGACTCTATGAACGTGTGTAGCAAGTTTCATTAATCTAACACTAAAACTGCGACGCAAGGGGCATTTTAAATTAACAAAATGCTAAAATTTTCAATAGCGAGAAAAGAAGGCTAAATATTTAGAATTCATATCTAACACTTGCATTCACGCAACTTTCAAACTAGATTAATGCATTTGAAATGGCTTTTGTATGCTATCTAAGCATTATTTGGATTCTGGAAGGTTTACAGTATTTTATAGACTAAAAAGAGTAAAATGTCATTTTTCGAAAATGTCCATGAAATTTCAGTTTTGCATAACCTTCAGAAGAAAAGCGTTTGTGACTTTTAAATTGAGTTCTAAAGCAAGAAATGAAAAAGTTGAAAAATGTTGGCATAGAATTAATTTAAACAATTAAAAATGACTCCCGTTGGGTTTACTGTTACTCTGGCAACAGCGGTAGGATTTATGCTTTTGTCTGGATTTCGGATTGAGCGTAGTTTAAGCAACATATTACAACCACTATGGGTTTTAGAAAGAGAACCGACCACAGTGGACGGTTTCTCTATGAATGCTTAGTTTAGGGATATTTGTCTCTGCAAATCCTCCTTTACTGAACTCCCATGCTCTGAGCGTAAAGTTAAACATAGTTCAGGGAATGTTCCTTAGTTGTTCTTTTTACACGGATGAGGGATTAATTGGGAGCAATAAGGTGCCGTTATTACGACAGACTAATGTTCTCGCGTAGAGGCAGCGCAATAAAAGCTGCAATTTATTTTTTTTTTTTATCCTTTCTCGCTCTGTGCAGTTGCAGAATTGATAGGATGTAAACTCGTACTTTTGTTTGGTGTTGTAACTTAACGTAGTAAAACCTCGCTAAAGCAATTGGGAGGCTAGAAAATAAAAATAAGAAACATGTATATAACGCACTTGGGTGTGTTTCTTTGTGGTCGGGTTTGCTTCGAATCCAGGAAAAGCATTGTTATTGTTGCTATCAAGCAATTACACTTCCATTGCAGTGGAGAGTTTTATTTATCTGCAGCCTGAGAGTGTTTTACATCCTGGAAAGTCTTTTGTATTCGTATTTTCTATGCATCGCCATCCTGTAGTATCCCTATGGGTGGTAGGTAGAATATACAAAATCTTATTTTGAGATCCCTAAATAAAATTATAGATCCTTAGCTTAAAGCGGAAATTCGAAATAAATACGACACTCTCTTTAGTTTCAGCATATTTCAGGATGAGACACTGAAGTTCACTCATCCAAAATTACGCTTATCATGCACAAATTTGTGTAATTTTTTTATTTTTCTAAAAACAGCTGCCACGATATGGATTCAATTGTATGTTCAAAATGAACAAACAAAACTCCATTTTGAATGTTCTGCCTATAGACTGTCGATTGTTCTTCACTCTGAATTGCTCTTAAATCATTTTGAACACTTAGTGAAACATTAAAGGTATGCAAGCACTTTACAAAAAACCTCGTGTTACATTCCTTTTCTATTTTCAAACCATTCTTAAAATGGATTATTCTTTTATTGTGTATAAATTAATATAAACATATTGTTTCAAACTATCTTTATGACTTATTTCCCTGGAAATATGGGATAATACTAGACCAGATCTAAACTGCGGTTGTCCTTACTTTATATGGCGATGTAAACAAAGACACGTGGTTGTTTAGCCTTGTATCTCTGTGCGGATGAAAAATATAGTGCATATCATTTTCCAAGAACTTTAATGCAAAATAGATTAACAATTGTTACAAATGCAGCAGTCGAACAATAATTAATTAATATTTTATATGGTATATGTAAGAGTAATTTGTATATATTAAACAGCCAACGCTGCGCTTGCGCAAGCTTAAAAGAGAAGGAAGTAAGATATCATTTGTACAAAATGGTTGCTTCAGTGCCATATATGAACATTACAGAGAGAAATTGTTACAAAGTGGTAAAAAACGTATTATTTAAACGTATTTGGCAAGTTGTATGAAAGCACCGGACTTTAGTAATGGAGAACTTAATATGGCTTAACAAACTTGCCGTACACCCTCAGTTACAAAAATGAAGTCTCATAATTAATGTCGCTTTTTAAGAAAAGCAACTATTTGAAATGTCTTCTGACAAGGAATTGATTTCCAAAGTGTACATCATTTGATTCTATGGTCTTTGAGCAATCGTTCAGCCAGATTTATTATCCCACGATATTAAATTGAATATTTTTAGCTCCTTATTTTATTTGCTTACCCTTTTTATGAAGATAATACCAATTTCTGTTAGATTATTAGGTTTATGATTAGAAAGAACCTTATTTAAATACAGATTAAATTATTACTTTAATATTTTTAAATATTATAGAATTATCATTACCAGCTTCTGCCTTTTGATGCGAAGAATTCAGTGACACCCATTTGCATTGCTTCAATGTTGTCAAAATTTCTTCCACCTAGAAAATGAATCATAGATCAATAAAGATGATAATCTGATGATCAGGGCTGTATGCTGGGTGTGGTAGCAGTTCGATTTCCCCCAATTCCTGACTTTCTATTCATGGTTATTCGTGCAGTATGTGGTGTAGCATTGTCCTGTTGCAATAGAACTCCATTTCGATTAACTAATGATGGGTATCTCCGTCTCAAAGTTTCAAGAACTTATAATAGTTTTTGAGAATAAAGATCCACATCAATCGCACGCGCGTTTGGAAACAACTGCTAGTGAACCACTCCTTCAAAATTCCACCAGACACACAGTACCTTGGGACCAAACTGACTTCTTTAACGATGGCCTTGGCAGGCTGGCGGGGATCGAGCCACTGTTTCGAGGCATCAGGGATTCGGTAAAATTTTTCGTCCAAAATGACAATTCTCTTCACAAATCTATCATCCATGGTATTATGGATAAGCTGAAGAGACAGATACCCATTCCACGTTCAGCCGGTTGAGGTGTCAGTTCTACAGCTCCTGTATGATTTTTCAAGTGTCTCAATGTGCTGATGTATTGTATATTTTAATGCACAAAGTTCTACTGAAAGCCTACGGGTATTCCTTGCAGATTTTTTTTGCAAAAATTGGCGTGTATCCTCAATAATCCATACTTGAGGTGTTCCAGAACGTGGCTAATCTTTAGTGTTTTCGTCTGCATTGTTGAAACGTTGGCACCATTATTGTGCCACACGTTCACTAACGACACCTTCTTCCACTTCACATATTCTTCAAGCTGCGGCAGCGGGTTTATAGTTGTGTTTCCAGTAGTGTTCTAGAAGTACCCTAAGTTCAAACTTTATCTCCATTTTGTGATTGTTTATTAACAACTGAAGACTGATACATGTCGCAGTGTACGCAACACCAGCCATGGCCTCCTGTAAAGAGCATTGCCAAACCAAAGGAAGCCAATATATTTTCCAAAAGCATCAAAATCAGAAAACGGTCATTTCTTATTAGATAGTCTAATATTTACTTCGAAAAGTTGTTCTCACAAAATCATTATAGCTTATTTGTGTAAAATTCACTTTTTTTCTAAACAATTTGTTGTTTGATTGTAGACAAATTTTCTTGAAAACCCTCGTGTTACACTCTTGGAAGAAATTTAAATAAAACTGGGTACAAAATAATAAAGTCACAAGCCATACATTAGTTATAAAATGTGTATCCACGAAGTAAGTTATGCAGCCAGTGTAAGGACTGCAGTTGCACCAGAACCCCGGATATGAGATGGAAAGCAAATAACCATTCTTACGACACGGATACCAGGCTACACGGCCTGTGTCTCCTAGAGTTAAAAAATAACGAAAAAAGACTACAAAAGATGTCTCTGGTATAACAAAAATATACGAGAGCAAAAAAAGGAGAAGCGTGTGTGTGTGTGTGTATGTCCTTGTTTCGTCGTGCGGTCGGAGAGGAGCCTGCGGGGGTTGAAAAGGAAAAGAGATTTGGAGTAGGGAACTCGTCTCTCGAAAGCCAACGGTTGCTTTTATTAATTGAGATGCAAGAAAGCGTGAAAAAGCCGGAAACTGCAAGAGTCTTACAGCGAGCGAGGAGATGAGAAAAATAATACCAAGACCACACAAAACATCTCCTCAAAGTCTTGAAAAGGAAAAGAGAGGGATAGTTTTACCAACGTTTTCTCAGCCACAATTTATCTTTTTCGTTGCGGTGTTGGTAGAACTGAACGTTCTGGTCCCGCCTTCTCGTTTCTCTTGATCTGCTTTTTGGCCAGTTTCCGGAACATTAATTTACCCTCCTTCCGGGCTAATCCTTCAGTTCATGTCGTCATAAACATTTTCCCCGCTTTCTTTTCAGCGAATTCTCGATAGTTCCAATGGAATACAAGTTGTTACCGCGTTCTCAACTTGGCCACTATACGTGTCAGAAACTCTGAGACACGTTACAAAACCAAAGCGTCATGAAAAGTCCAATTCAAATGAGTTCTTCCAGCTACTGCGATATTATGTTTTTATAAATTATTCCTACGACATATTTTGTTTACCTGTTTATGTTAATCGAAAAAAAATCCTTTGCAGAAGCGCTATCATTACATGTTTCGTTGGAGGTGTCGGAGAAATAATTAAATGCACATAAAACATTATTTTAAAAGCCATTCGCCATACGTTTGCCCAGAAATTCCATGGCCTCCCACAACACCACAAGAAACAACTGAATAGCGATATCAGTCTAAACAAGGTCAAAATTATAGTGCCTTCCATTCAAAAGTTCCCAAGTTCGAATCTCGGTCAGGGTGAGTTATCAGCATAAGACTTTTTCCGGAGTTTCCCCTAATCCTGAAAGATGAATGTCTAGTAACTCTAAGCTCTATATATCCCGGGCTAACTTAAGCTTCATTTCATCCATTTCATTCATCGTCCTATATGACTTTGGAGGATGTAAATTAATAAAACAGACTTAGTGATACAAATATTTATTTTAAATGAATTTGAAAGTACAATTTGTCTATTTCTTATGCTGAACCATTTACGTATGCAACATTTTTCGGAATGAAGAAAACTTCACAAATACGTCCATAAAATTAAAGATAAGTGTTTTATTAGTAATATACATGAACATGATAAATTGAATGTATGTATTTTAATAAGAAATCCTTTGACGTTTAAATAAAATCGAACATTTCGTAAAGCCTTGCATGTAGTTTTAAATTTAAATTTCTCTTAATTTTGTAATATAAATGAATTTTAAAAGCTGCAGTGCGTTTGTTATAACTGTAAGTAATGCAATATTTCATAATAATAATTGTAGTTCTTATAGAGTAGAAAAATGGAGTGCAGTTCATCTTGTCAAGTTTCGTTCATTAAGTTGGTAGCACTAAAATGGCAGTATCCATAAAAATGTGGTGTCTGCCTCCCTCCCTCCCTCCCTCCCTCTCTCTCTCTCTGCTTTTACTTTGAACCCATTTTTCTACTAATATTTTCTGATATAAATGACGTTAAGTAAATATTTATAATGAAAAGAACAACTTTCGTTTTAATCTGCTTTTTGTTTATGTTGCAAGATAATTAGCTATTAATAAATGTTAATAAAATGGTAAAGAAGAAAAGCGTTTTATTTTTTAATAAACAGTGGTGCTGTAAAAAGCTAGATTAGTTGAAGCTTAGTTAGATGAACCGAAAGTAGATGCAGCTATGAAACAGATGTTTGTATTAGCACATACCTGAATGACTATAAATAGTTACAATTATTACATAATTTTTACCTAAAATAAAATATATGAACGCATTTACGAGGTCTCGGGTTCACTTCTGTAAACCACGTACTCTGATCTTCGTAATTCCTATTTCTCCTGGTCTATAAGTAAGTGCTTCAATTGTTTCTCGTTTTTCCTTTGCATTACTTTACTTTTATTATTAATTGTCGTCTAAGCTCTTAGGTGTGTTTCTAGATTTCGTGGTAGTGGCGTGGTTGTATACTCAGAGAAAACATTGTGTCTCATTGACACTAGAGGGCTGTTTGGTTGGTAGATTGTTTGTCGCCTTTTCAGGTCTCTGTTGTCACTTCATTTCTTTGAGCTACATTACTGTGAGCGCATTGTAGGTATATGAACCAAAGAGCACATTTTATTATTACACAGTCCTTTTCCGAAACCAGCGTTCACAAGCTGATGTAGCAGGTATATTTAGGAAAGCTGCATTATTCGCACCTGCTTATTTTGAGTTATTAGTCCGTTTGTAACCAGCATTAAACGCATCGATCTGACGTCAACAAAACAAAAACTCCCGGTAACAGGCTAGTACGGGTCAGAGTTGTATTATCGGCCGAAACAACTCGCCATTACTGTTGTAACTCTTTGCCTTGCCGTGTGTGGCGCGCACAAGGATTACGATAATGCTCGTCGGCTAATGAAGTACCATGTTCAATAAACTTGCCCTTTATCTGAAAAGCGAAAATTTATTTGCAGCCATGTCGGCTTGCACACACGTGTACTTATTACTCTTGTGATGTTTTAATCGCTTTAATGGACGCAGTGCAGTGCGAGGGAGACGCTGGGAATTGTATTCTGCGGAACATGTGTTTGCACAACAGTTGATATGCTCAGATACAAGGTCCGAAACTTTCACAGATATCGCCACACAAATAAATTCTGCCGCAACCTGCTCCACTGTGCTGGCCTCTGTCGCAGTTTTTCTGCATTAGCTGCTCAAAAGCGGAACAACTGCATGCACTTTATTACTCTAGGAGCTACTTAATTTATATCACTTATTTTCCAATGGTTTATATCAAAAACTGTAACTAGTTATTTCAAATAATGCTTAACATTAAATCATATAAACCATGTTGACATTATAAATCCTATAATAGCTGTAGAAACAATGTACTTTACTAATCATATTTTAAAGTAAGATACATCCAAAGATCTAAATTTACTATATGTCTACATCGATTTGCACTTTCTCCACTAAAGTGAAAGTTTATTTTTTATTTTTGTGTTTTAATTCGGTATTTGATAGTTAAATACTTAACTTGAAGTTCAGCATATTCCTAAATCTTCCTTATAACACAAAAATTCTAAAGATAATTTCACCACTTCAGACTATCCTTTGAAGGACTTTTTTACAGGTCTTAAATGGTTAAAAAATGGCTGTAATGATTTTGATTAATATAGCGTATTTTGAAGATATTTTTATGACAAATTAAATATTTAATTTTATGTAAATTCAGTCCCTTTCATTCTGGATGAATTTTGCAAAACTAGAAAACTGTACAAGTTAGATGCAATTTTACTGCACAAAAAGAGGGAATCGTTATAACATAGCTTACGTCAAATACATTTCCTGTGAAGCGGACAATTTTCAAGAATTTTGTGCCTGCTGGTTTATATTTTCAAATAGTTACAGTATTCTAGATTTGGAATTACTTATTCGTCATTTTATCTCTTGACCATGGAAAGAGAAGGGAAGTTCATACATATCTCAAAACGAATGACTCGTAAACAATTAACCATCCGAAGTTCCCTTGTGTTTAAAGAGAATTTGAAACAGGATAATGTTTATATACGAGGGCTGTTCAATAAACAATGATCATTTATATATATTGAAAACTTATCTTTACTCATCCTCATAATTTTGATGGCGCTTCTCAAAACAGTCTCCCCTGAATTCGATGCACTTCTCCCAGCGTTTCTGCCAGTCTTCAAAGACATGCTGGAAACCATTTTTTGAGTGATCCTTCAAAATCGCCTCCGCAGCCTTCACCACTACTTCTGATGTTGGATAATGCCTCCCACGAAGGCGTTTCTTCAAGTTAGGGAATAGAAAAAGGTCACATGGGCTAATCCGGACTATAGGCAGAGTGAGGGATGCACTTCATGTTGATTTTTGCAAGATATTCAGCAATAACATTGGCAATATGTGGCCGCGCATTATCGTGGTGCAGCATCCAGCCTGCTTCCAGAAATGTGATCTTTTGCGCCTGATATGGACTTGCAAAGTTCTCAGCACATCTCTGTAGTACTGTCCAGTTACTGATGTGTGTGCAGATACAACATGCTGATAAACCATTCCATGAATATCAAAGAATGAGATAAACATAACTTTCCCAGCAGAAGCAACCACTTTTGTTTTTCGGGGGTTGGTGATGAAGAAGATTTCCACACTGAGCTTTGCTGTTTGCTCTCAGAATCAAAATGATGTAGCCAAGTTTCATCAACAGCGATTATGTTTGAAATAAACTGCGGCTCTTCCTCTAACACCAACTTTAACTTGCCTGGTTCCCACAGGCAGGAACCAGGAGTACCAGCAATGGAACTCTACGGCGTGTTTGTTTCACATTAAGCTAACAGAATATAAGATTGAAATTTGGTGCGAAAAGTTATGACCGTAAAAAATTATGATTATTCTTTATTGAACAGCCCTCGTGAAGCAGATAGGGAATTTATCGCTTGTAAGAAGAGTTATTACAAAGGTAGAGGAAGTCTTGTTAGCGTAGCTATCAGTTCAAACGTGAAGATAAATCAATCGACTTGAAATGCTAAAGCCAATTACATCCTTACCGAAAATGTAGGTCAATTGGTAAATCGTTAGATACTATGGATAGAAAGACACGTACGAGAGTCGATTGATAAGTCTGGTAAATTTCCATGAAGGGATGGGAACATTTTTTTACTACTTTGTGGGTGTTAAGCTTGACTATTCAAAAGATTATACAGAAAATTTGAATGTATTACAACATACAGTTAGCTGTTGTGAGCCTTCTTACCTGGTCAGTTTGATAACTGCCATCTAAAACAGAAAAATATAGTTTCTTGCTGTTATTAAACATTTTTATTTGAAGGGCTGGACTGCTGCACAAATCAAAATTGAATATTTGGATGAAGTTCACGTGAACTCTACACCAGTATTGAACTGTCTATTTACTTTTGGATCAATGAATTCAAACGTGGTATTAGAAGCACCGAAGGTTAATCACTCATTGGTCGCTCAGTTGAGGTCACCACACAGGACACCATTGAAAAAAATCCACGATCTCTTTATGCAAGACCGCCGAATCAAAATTTCTGAGATTGCAGGGGCTGTAGGCATCTCAGCTGAGTGAGTGCACAATATCCTCCATGAAAAATTGGTAATGAAAGAGCTGTGTGCAAGATGGGTGCCGCGATTGCTCACCATCGCATCCGGAAGAACACTTCTACCGAGTGTCTGGCGATATTTAATCGCACTCCGCAAGACATTTTGCGCCGATTTATGACCGTGGGTGAAACAATTAGTCTCCATACATTTACATACAAAAATACTTGCTATAAAACTGCAAAATAGGTGTAGTTGAAGGTATTTTGCCGAAGTATTTTGTTTTATGGCATTTCTTTTGTTACATTTTAGAAAATACATAAACAAATGAATATCATTATAACCCAATGCAATGAAGATGCTTAACATAAATTATGTTTCGGTATAATCAGTTTGTAATAATACACTATGTTCAATAAGATACTATCACTTTTAAACACAAGCGGTGCATTCTCAGGTGACTTTTTCTATTATTTAGGTGTTTCCGTTAACGCAGGAGAGGCGTAAACATCTTATAGTAGGCATCGTATATTCAACTGTTTCTCTGTTTGCAAGGAGGACAAATTATTACTGCGGCATCTCAGTTTAAAGGTTTTCTATACATAAATACCAAGTTTCGCTATTACATTTTCACTACATGGGTTTTATAAACTATATATAGTCAACAGCCTTAATATGTATAAAATCGGTCGTTTGACCGTACACAAAGTTTATATTTTGTCGGTAAGGCTATTACTAAATCTATAATTCCTTTAGTTATCTCTTCCATTGTTCTTAAAAACGCAACTTCTTAAAAAGCCGATACAATTATCACAGTTTATGAGTAAGATTGGGCCAGGAACATTTCTTACAGAACATCAGCAATATAGATATTTTGGAGTCACCCTGTAGACGGAGGTGTGGTGTTATACGGTTTCGTCAGCTGGAGGTTAACTACTGCAGAGACCTTACGCTCAGCTTACCTGAAGTCCCACAAGAACAAACACATTGTTATAATATTGTTACGTACTCGAGCGAAAAGTCAATAGGCCAGCAGCTCTCCCCTCCTATCCCGACTTGAAGGATCTTGTACTTTAAAGTGCATATTGTCTTCGTCCATATAATATCCTTGTGATGTAATTATAATGCCGGCATTACTGAAATCAAGTTTCCGTTTCTCCTTCATTGGGTGTTTATTTTTATTTAGTTTTTAAATTACAACGAATACTCATGAGTTCCTTAACAGTTTGATATAGGCTTTATACTATACAACGAAAGGGGGGCACTAAACCTAATGGAGATGACCACAGTAATTATTCCATGTCTCACAGTAAATATTGTAAAATGAATTCATAAAAAGAGTTATGCAAAGCAAAGTAGGTAATTAAACTTTCGTTTGCGGCGACAGACAGATTAAACCAGATATGTGCGTAAACTCTTTGGCGTGGTGGTAGCATGGCTGCTCACATTCAAGAGGTTCCGGGTTCGAATCTCGGTCAGGAGATGTCTGGATGACGCTTTTTCTGAAGTTCTCTCTTTCCTAAAACACGAATGCAAGGTAACACTAAGCTCTATAGATAACAATCTCACTTGACCATCATTTCATTCGTACTATTTAGCTTATATTGGAGGCCGTTGATTAAAACAATAGTTATGATAGACGATGGATGAAGTGGAGAAGTTTTTCTCAAATGAGCCCTGGTCCACAGAGCTTAGTCATCCAATATTCATCTCTCAGGATAAGGGAGAACCCTGGAGAAAACCTTAACCAAGTTATTCAGCCTAACCGAAGTTCAATCTTACGAGGCAGCTATCACTGTACTCAGAACATCATGCACCTGAAAAATTTGATGGTATAATGCCTGCTGTGTATAAACAATATGTACCAAAAGTCTGCTGTGGAGTACACTCTGATTAACTTGAGATGGCAGCTTAGTAAAGATGCAGACTAAATGGAATTAGTCGTTACCAATCCGGAAGGGAGACTGAGGATGATTTACACATGTGGAGCCATTGATAGTGCATGCATCAAGTACTGTACGTGTAAAAATCATCCTCAGTTTCCTTTCGGATTGATAACAGACTAATTCCATTTAGTGTGCATCTTTGCTCAGCTGCCACCTCAAGTTAATTGAACATTCCACTCGTAACGCTTAAAAGTGAAGTCTGGAAAATGACACATGCGACCACTTGCAAGTAGGTGCGGACATCCATCATCGGCTCTGTGACGGCGCTCCTTACATATGCCATGTGCAGACCGTTGATGTTCTAGGGTAAACAGTCCCTCCCGTAAAATGCTGTGTTATTATGCCCAATTTTCCTACGTATTCTGGACTTTCGACTACTTCCAGCCATATTTCGCACCCAAATTTTCGCACGTAGACCCCACATAGAGCAGAGATGGCGCCATCAAACACTGAAGCGTGTACAGATGAGGGCATAGAGATAGTTCCCTTGTCAGGAGCTTCTAAATGTGAGCAAATCACCGACATAGGCAGTTGTTAGTATACTAATTATGCTTCTTTAAATTTTGAACGAGTTAAAATCGTTGCTGTATTCTTCAATAAAATAAGTTAGCTATAGTATGTTTAAAAAGAGATGTACTAAAAGAAATAGGTGGAAAACTGGCAGGCAGACCCGGTAATTTTGAGTTAATCCAGTGGAAACTGTGTTACGGGTCGATAGTTAGTGCATGTGGCTGTGGGCTCAGTTGTGTTGCCGGTACTGCGACTGCTGCTTCTTTTTTGTTTCTGAACGTGCAGATGAGAAATGTGGGACCGTGCCATCCCTCTCTTTCACTTTCATGTACAGCGCGCTATCTTTCTTTTGGCAAGGCTACGTCGCCCCCCCCCCCCCCTTACAAGCCCAACTTTCACCTTGTTATCAGCTACATCATTTTTACTTTTTATTCTTTTAACGGTACAGGAAATGTTGCATTTGACCCAAAATTCGATCTCGTGATTTCGTCACGAAGAACATAAAAGAAGTATCATCATGACAGATTATATGTCTTAAAATTATCTTAGCTAAATTTTACCTGTTATATTTCTAGGAAATCATATGCTGTTGAAACAAAAAAATGTAGCATATCGCATATATTTGCAAAGAAATAACCAGCTTGGCTTGAACACACTGAAGTTACCATACCTAACATCAGTCTAAAACAATAATATTAAACGGAATTGAGCAAGTCATTCCCATAAAAAATCTAAAAAATTCTCCTTTTCTTCCGAAAGGTAGAGTTACGATTTAATTTCTGTGCACAGTTCTTAGTGAACAATAGCGAGGCAGTAGCGATTTCGAACTATGTTGAAAATGTAACTATTATTTCTAGGATAATACAACCCACCTCTGTATCTTGTTGGTAGCTTGTCTGCCTCACTTTCAAAACGAACGTTTGAATTTTCTCAGGGTGAGTTATGTAGTTAGGGATTTTTTCGGGGTTTTCCGTATCCTGAAAGATTAATATGAGGTAAATCTGAACTACACAACCAGAGGCGCATTTGAACATCATTTTATTCATCGCCCAATGTGACTTACGCTACAGGAATTATTTTAAATAGTAAATAATAAAGTAATAGCAGGATAGATAGGAAATAATAATCAATAAGGCTGCATAGAAAATAAAAAATGATATCTTTTCAGTAATTTTTATCATTCAGTATCTTCTTAACGACATCCACCGTTCATATTATACTGACTGTTTTATTCATTGAAATTTTCTGATATCAAGGAATGGAATGATATGCTAAGATTTATAATATAAGGCTGAATGTTCAAATCATTTAACAGTGCTGCGATTTCTAAGCAGTTTAAGTTGTCAATAGATAAATCTACAGTATGTAAAAATGGTTTCAGTTTGCTTGAATACATTTCTCAAGTACAAGTTACAACAACAAGTCAAGAAAAGCACGCCTTGTTATAGATAAATTTACCTGTGGTTTAAACATGTGGAATGTAGGTCCTAAATACTATGTGTTTCTTAAGAAATGGGCTACTTCTGTATCCTTTACTGGTGAATGCATACTCAACGACCTTCAAACTTAAAACTTGCGTTTTCCCAATGGCATGAAGGATGATCAGCCAACCTATTGGGGATGAATCCTTATCAACGCAGCAGTAGTGGAGAAGCTTCATTCACAAATGTAAAGCTAGGGACTGACTAAGTGCATCGAGTTTTATAATTTTAGCAAAATACGTATTAGGTACAAAATGCATTTTTCTTGCCGATTTACACTTTCCTTTATGTATGGAGTAACACAGATGTATTGTTTGACATCACATAGGGTTTAGTTGGTGACACGCGGCTTATCGCACCTCGCTGCTCTTAAAACAATTGTTAAACGCATCAATGGAGACTGTTCAGAAAAAGTGACGTTAATAGTTCTATCATTCTTGTTTTTCCCACTCTCCCAAATGCAGAAATTCGCCAAATAATTTCTACACAAACTAAATGCCTGATAATCATACAATACATTTTTGCTTAACTGTTGCGAAACAATTGCTGCATACGCAGGTTTCAAAGTAACTTATGATGTTTACTTTCTAGGTTTTTTTGGTAAATTTACGCCCTCCAACATTAAGACATATCGGACGATCAGTGAAATGGGTGAAATGATGCTCAAATGAGCCTGGGACCACAGAACTCAGAGATTCCCGACATTTATCTTTCAGGATAAGGGAAAACCCCGGAAAATTACCTTATTCAGGTATTCATCCTGACCGAGATTCGAACTCGGACCTCTTGAACGTGAGGCAGACACGCTGCCATCGACGCTACCGAGGCAGGCACTTTGTAAGTTATATTCATAGTTCATCTTGTTTGAGATACGAATGCTAGGAGCTGCAAAACTGTTCCTAGTTACACCAAGATTTAAAATATTTCACAGTATACTTTTAAATGTGAAATAATTTCAGATAAAGTTGTAAAGTATGGACTGTAAAGCTTCGTTTCTTGGATCCAAACACCAAATGCGAATGCTGTTCAGAGACGTGGGTGGTTAACTAGTAGATTGGAAAAGGGAGGAAGTCACCAGCTCGTGCATGTTCGTATGTGTGTGTGCTGACGTGAGAGGGTCCCTAGAGAGGGAGAGAGAACGGACCACACCCCGTGGTCAGCAGAGTCCACTTACCCCACTCCCAACCCCCTTAATATGAGGGTTGCTGCTACAAAACCCTTTGACTCAAGTGGGAGTAACCTTTAGCAAAGCATTCCATTTAAATGCGGTCCTCGTTTACACTTCTCGCCTTCAACTTCTCAAGATCGTTTCGTTGTGCTGTGAAACCACCTCCACCCACCATACAACACTCCGCTTTTGTCTAAAAGGGCAAAGGCGTCCGTTCTATGCATGCGTGTAGTGTGTAACAGGGAGCTAACAAGTTTCAACACTCGTGTAATGTTAAAACGCTTTTCTACGAAAATGTAAAGTTTCTAAAGTATTATATGTTTATAGAATGTGTATTTGAATTTCACTTGGAAACTGTCATAGCAAACGTATTCACGTGAAAACAAAACTATCATTAAATTTAAACCAGATATGTGCGTACAACGGCAACAAAAGAACAATGATGACGATGATAATGATAACAACAATGCTATAAAGATAATTGTGTGTATCCTGTTTGTGAAGTTTCTCTGAAGTACTGAAGTACTCTGAAGTACAACAGAAGTACTGTGTAACCACGACAACGCACCAGCACGTTCATCCGGTGTAGTTGCCACTATACTACATGAATTTCGTTATAAACTGCTGCGGCACGCTCCATTTACGTCCTACTTGTCTCTTTACGATATTTTTCTTGTTCCCCAACGTGAAGAAATGACTCGCGGCGTCCAATTTAGATCAAATTTGGAAGTCATCGTTAAGACAGGTACGTAATGTCAAAAACCTGATTATAAGAATTATTTCACCACTGTAAAGATCAATTCATTCTGATTTTCTTCTTAATTTCATTTAATAACTTACTAAAATATAAAATGTAGGCAACAAGTCATAAGTACATTATACAAATATCCAAGTATTTTATCTGCTGGCATTTAACACGTTTTTTCATAATTTACTTTGTACTTATGATACGAGTACATTCAACTTGATAGAGGGCAAGTTAAATAATTATACAGACAGAAAATTACTGACACTAGAAATTAGTGAAACAATACCTTTCAATTAAAAACACGCATAAGATTATATTTCTTGGTGATCTAGAATTATTCCTCTTCATTATCCTGTTGTTACTTCCTTTTTATGATAATCGTCTAATTTATATTCTCAAAATATTAATTATACGTTAAATTCATATGGAATGAATAAATTTCTGTATTTCATTTGAGTGGAACAGAGTGGCTTCTGAACCGCGTAACATCGAGGTCCGTGAGCAAGGGGTCGAGGAGCAGAGGTTTCCTGATGAGATAGATTCCGGGATGAGTGATCAGCACAAGTTAAATTAATATGGGGACTCCTAATAATTCATAAAAAATTCTACTTTTATTCTTAAGCCTGCTACAACAGACTAAATTTATCTAAATTTTAAACAATCTTAACCTGATAGTCTGGGAGTACGAATCTACTTATTTACCAGATTCACTTCTATACGGCAACAGACTGCTTATATAAAACGGTGTAATGTTTATGTTATTTAATCAAGAGGTCGAATATTGGTCAGGTGAGTTACCTGGATAGGGGTTTTCCGGGTTTTTCCGTATCCTGATAAACGAATGTCAGGTAACTCTAAGCTCTATGGATCCTGGACTTATTTGAGCATAATTTCACCCATTCCATTCATCGTCCGATATGACTTAACTTTGGAGGACGTAAATTAAAATTTAAAAAAACCTAATCAAGAGACCAAAGAAACAGAACAATTTTATTTACTATACCTAATTAGCGCTTATTCTATTGTTGCGGTCCATAAATAGTTACTCAGTTCAGGGATACATAGCACCTATTCAGTATTTCCATAACTTGGAATGACGTAATGATATTTTAGTGCACAAAAAATTACATGACGTAATTTTATTCATTAGTTTTTGTGGTTTAATGAGATCTAAATTTGCACCCTAATGGTTATGGGAATGAAGTTAAGGGAATGAATAGAGCTTCAGAGGCTATTTCCCAAAAAATTGAAAAAAAATGGTATTTTATTTATTATGAAAACATCTTAAACAGTTGATATGTTAATCAAAATCATTAAGATAATTTTTAAGAAAATGTAAACAGCTGATAGTTTCCATATAGTGCATTTCCATAATTTGGATTATGAGTATTTTTATACACATCTTGGTGACGCAGCTTTGAAGATGTGAACATTAATATCAGGTTTGATTTTTAACCAACCTTTGCCTTTTGGGTCATACCGTTCCCACTTCTTTTATTTTAGGTAGCCTATATTTTAAATTATAATTTCATTTTAAGTGTATTATATTAGTTATGAAAATTATATATGCATAAAGTTTGAAATAAAGTTATCATATATCATCATTAGTATTAACTTCGGTAAGAGAACTTCAACTTGGATCTCCGCAGAGGAGACTCGAGTACTCAATCTGTAGTGGTGTTTTCGCCGATGTTGAGGTGCATCAGAATCCATTAGCAAGCTTGTTACTGACAGGCGTGTGCCAGAAAGTATTGATCATGCGGGGCAGAGCGTGTCCGGAAATTTCGGTTCTCGTCCTTCTGCTTGGTCTGTTCTGGACAGCTCCTGTTGGCTTCAGTCCCACAGTGTACAACACGAGTGCGCCCCAGGTCTTAACAGCAGCTCCTTCCAAAACAGACTCTCCATTTGGCAATTGCATCCTACAGCCATTTATCATAACAAGCTGCGAAATAAAAATTCTGAGGACGATTATGAAATGAAATGGGAAACAAAAAGGTCTTCCCTAGAAAATTTCAGACAGTATATTCATTGCAATAACTTACTACATGTGAAATCAGTAAAGATTTTAGAGAAGCCTGTATTTAGCTTACTAGCAAATTCAACTTTTCTTTCTCTATTTAATTTAACGAAGCTGATAAACTTATCACAACTTTGTTACCTTTCTCTCTTCTTGTAACATAATCTCTCATTCTTATAGTCTCTCCTTCATTCCACCTCTCTCTTCTAGTATATATATAATTTCCCTTACATTGTTGCTCTCTCTCCCCTTTGTCTCCATAATTGTGTCATTTGTTTATTCCTCTTTCACTTATATGGACTTATTGGGTCTTAAATGCATTGTAAGTCATTGAAAATTGGTTTGTTTCATTTGGTTTCAATTTGTGAGTCCTTGGAGCCGCTATGGTTAGTTCGGAATGATACTGTGACCTTATTAAGCTTTGTGATATTTTGTTTCCCATGTAGCAGTCACATAATAAGCAGCCTTTTCTCTCTTCCGCTTCACTCGCTGCAGTCTCGAACTGTGGACTTCACTAATGGCATACTGAGCTGCATTAATGCACGACGTAACTGAACAGCATGCACTACACTACACCATGACTTCCTAGTAGGCAGGTTCACTTATATTTACAATTGTTGGCGAGTTTTAGAATGTTCACGGGAGGCGGGGTAATATACAGCCAGAATGATCTTGACCCATCTAAAAGGCGCTCCTGTGTCTTATAGTAGAATGTCTCGTATGCTCTATTCCTTTGACCAATCGCTGGAAAGCATTGTAGGATGCGTTACTGACCATGGCTGGATGGAAGTGAATCCGTCACAATACTACTAACTCCAGAGGGCTGTATATTATGAAGTTTGTATGCTGTGTTCTTTGCAGACGTAATTTTATTTAGCTTGGAAGTATTTAAGTGATTAAATTAACGCTTTTATTATCCAATGCTTATATCAAAAAGTTAGCAATGCATTTCAAATTATTTTCTATTGGTGATGCAACATCGATAAACTTTTCATAATTAATGTTGTTCAATAGATTATGTAAACAATAAGTATTTCATAAACTGTTTAAAATATTTTCTATTGTAGACCTTTTCATATATTCGCAATGTTTACTGTTATGCATATATATTGGTTTCTTCAGTATATTTTGTAGATTTTGTTGTTGTAATTTACGTCCTCCAACGTCATGTGATTTCGGACGATGAATGAAATGGGTGAAATGATGCTCAGATAGGTCTGGGATCCATTGAGCTTAGAGTTACCCCAGAAAAAACCTTACCCAGGTAACTCACTCTGGCCGAGATTTGAACTCGGGACCTCTTGGACGTGAGGCAGACACGCTATATGTTGTAGAATAAGGATTATTTATTTGATTACTGAAATCAGTTTTTATATTCAAGATTTATTTCGTAATATAACTTCAATTTATTCACTGGAAATGAAATGTTATAAATCTAAAATATAAATTATAAATAAATAATACTGAGAAAAACTGCATATGATGCAACAACTTTCAAATTTGTCCATGTAATATGAAAAAAGAATTGAATTCACATAAGTGTTGAGCATTTTGTCTAATGCAATAAAATTTCGCCGAATAGTTTTTAATCTCCTTGAGGTGTAAATGAATTTCCGTAATAAAAGTTGTGACTGGTTAAGGCATTCATAGCCTTTCTGATTTCTATAAGTCCGTTCACGTTTAAACTAGATTCTTAGGATTAATGCCTCGCACTTATTATTTTGTTGTTCAGAAAACGATTTACACTTCAAACATCTTTTTCAATATATTGTTGAACTTATATCTTAAAACATGCATAAACAGAGCGTTGTACTGTTGCTCTAGAGAACCTTAAACACAGCGAAGAAAATGTCAATTTAAAGGAAATGGATCCAGACTATTGGACCAACCTATATATTAGATATATGCATGACCTAATTACACGGTTCTAGGAAGTATTTATAATGTACACAAATAAAAGAATTGAATTAACTAGGCATGACGCAAGTCATTGGTTAAACAATTGATAATCTGATAACCTTTATATGTAACAAAATGTCTGAGGAAATCTCGCATCATTTTTTTTAATTGTATATATCTCATGGTGAAGCAATTACGAAATGACTAAAAGCCATGTAACGTTGAAGCTTTGGCTATTTTCTAGTCTGGAAATGATATAAACAGACGTCTCACATTACCAGCTTACATATAAATTTGTGGTACTTTGTGGTTTGCTGTACGTTGTAATTTATCTTGTTGTTAGTGGGTGGTATATCAAGAGAATTGCCATTTGTTAGTGCATGTCACATACCTGGTCATGTCAGCAATGTATCATAAAAGCTCTGAAAACACATGCAACCTAAATTATGACATCGTGTGCTCGACAGTGGTAGTGTCACAAATGCAATCACTAAGGCGGATCTTTAAGAATTAATAAAGACGATATTTTGGAACAAAGCAACAAACATCAACACTGAATTATCTCACTAATCAGGTAGGATATTGGATTTTAACTAATGATAGGTTAGTAATAATTTATAGTTCTCTTTTCGCTATTATATTTATTGTTGTAGTTTATAAAAGAACCAAAATGTTGATCCATTCTCCAAGACGGACTTCCGCTCAATTCTGAAGTCTACGTTTCAGCCCCGATAACACCAGATGGAACAGTTACTTAGGACGTTAAACAACCGCGTTACCTACCATAAATATTAAAAAAAAAAACATTTCTTGTCAATCCCATTTAACATGTATTATATGAAAGAACGGAGCTTTGTAAAATGAATTTGTTAAATAAGTAGAGAAAGTCAATGTCTGGATTTTACTGGACTATGTATACTACGAAAGGGATTCGACAAGTAGGTCCAAAACTGATTTTATTGTACCTATGACTTTAAGTGGGGCACTCCCGGGAGGTAGGATGAGGCAAACGGACAGAGGACGGCCGTCCCAAGGAATTACGGCAGTGCAGAGGGTAGAGTCGCTACACGTTACCAGTTGGAAACTCCCTGGCAGGCCATAACTACCGGCAACCCACCCACCATGGTCCAGAAATGACCCATCAGGCCGGTCCAAAAACTGGAGGACGTCCCAACGACCGGAGGAAGTGATTCACTCAGAGCATATCATCCTGACATGCAACGCCGAGACTCCCGCCGACACTTCTGCCCTGAAAGAGACTTGCAGATGCGAGATGATATTAAATGATAATAGAGATAAAATGGAGGGACAGTAAATTCGGGGGATGTAATTAACCTATCCATTATTCACCTGGAGACCCGGGGAGACTCCCGGGAAAAAAATCATAGATCAGATAGACCAGCCATGGGAATCGAATCTGAACCTGTATCCATGCGGGCCACAGAAGAAATCGCCATAGCCATCCCGCTCGTTGTAACGCATCAGACTATTTTACTATGCAATTTCTGATACATAATTTTGAGAAATTGATATTAGATAGAGGCTCCGTAGTTCTACAAAACTATGTGGTTGTCCGATTTCCGCTTTGAATTGTCGCAATGTCATAGCGGGTAGAAATATTTGAGGAATGTAAATATGTGAATTTCAATAACATTGGGAAATTTCAAAATTCTACACTTTTCCATCGTATAAAATTAAAGTTAAAGATATGTAATGTAAATGTTTAATGTAAATCAGTTCATATCTAAATTTCGTCACAAACATGACAATATTTGCTCCACGTGAAGTAATTCACAGAAGCCGGTCCAACCATATGTGTACCACTAAACCATGTTCTGCATGTATCATTAAGTTTTTCGAGCATACCAGCATCAGCAATAACTTTATGTAGTTTTACAATCCACAACGGAAGCTTGAAGCGTCAGCAAGTAATTCTGTATGAAACACAAAGTCATATTTAGGTGTTGTGTACTTATCTCTTCCTAACTTAAGGAACAACAGCAATTTCTAACAAAAAGTAGAGGATACACAAAGATTTGTCTGCTCGCAGTAAGATCCGAGCCACCTGTAGCTTATCGAACAAAGGTGTACGTTTCAAAGAACGTGGAGGAACGAGGATGGCTTTCCGTTTGAACTCCCTGACGACGCCAGGTACGAGATCCACTAGCAGTGATAAATATCTGGAATGTGCTAACAACTTCCAGGATTTATATACCTTCCTAACAGTTTCATAATGTTAAGTAGGTTCAATGTCTTCCACCATTTGACTTCACGTTCCACCTCAGTTCATAAGAGTAGATGCTGGAATATCTAAAATACATCTGGTTTACTTCAGCCATAAAGCCTAATGTTTCATTTATAAGTAAAAACTTCATTACCTTTTCTTACTCTCTCTCGAACTTGAGTTTTAGTAACCGGAGGAAGCATAAACTTCGATATAGACTTTCCCGAAACTGCATACATCAAGATCTAGGGGTAACAAGGAACATGTTAGAATAGGTGTGCTTGTGCATACGTGAATAACATAGCACAAAAATGAGCTGTTACATTGTCATAATTTTATTATAAATGACTCTTGTTGTAGTTTGTGATAAACCATTATAGTTATGTAGCAATGTACAATCCAAGGCAAAGGTCATAGACTTAATCGGGCTAAGCCTGCCAACCCCATTCCCGGCCTCACATCCGTATACGGATGGCAGAGGTGGACGATCAGCCTACCGATACGGAAAGATGTGGTCAGCATCTCGGCACCTCCAGCCGGAAAGTTGTTATTCTTTGACCGGGTGTCGCTACCTATCACAGCTCTTGAAATACTGCAGAATGCTGTGTGGCTAGGGGTCCTATACCTGGGTATTAAAATCCACACCCCAAAATAAAATGTACAAATGAAAAATTTTTAATTGAATATTCCCTAAGCACGTGGAAGAAGCAATTTATATTTGATTAAGTAGGAGTATTAATGCGGTGTCCTGTAATCGGGAGGCCCGGGTTTGGATCCCGTGGCCGACCTACCTGATCTATGGGGTATTTTCCGGATCGCTAGGCGAATTCTAGGTAGTTTAATTACATCCCCAAAATTTCCTGTCCTCCGGGGATCCGTCCACTACAACTTCCCTGGTGCGGGTGCTGCGGACCCTTAGCACTCGTGGTACCTCTGACGTTACTAGAGGAACCTCAGGCTGAACATTCGAGCCCCTCCCTGAATGGGAGTTGTTCGGATTGGGTTGGACCCGAGGGGGCAGAGTGTTCCCGACACCCACGGGAAATTGCGTACCTCTGGCCAGGCTACTGGCCGCCCGGAGGGGGTAGAGGGTTACCTCATAAGTCCCGGGAACTAGCCTGCAGAGCTAGTAGCTGGTGTGCTAGATCACCGGCGGCCCTACCTAGGTTATTTGGTAGCCGGTCCGTTTTGGATTGGCGCGTAAGTGGCGTATCCACTTTCGTCCTGTCTGCCGTGTGCAGCGGGGGGGGGGGGGGGCAGTTTATAAAATAGGTACTGTCCTACGGTAAAAACCCGAGAGGCTCGGGTTTTGGTCCTACTGGTCCAGGACTAATGGGAGTAGAACCTCAGATGCAATTCAATTTAATTTCATTTCCATTATCATTTTACATCATCTCTCATATGGCCGTCTCTTTCAGGGTAGAAATGCGGCGGGTGCCTCAGAGCTGCATGGCACGATGATTTGCTCTGAGCGAACCACTTCTTCCTCCGATACGTCGGTTGCCGGAGTGATAGAAAACTGAAGATAACTGAAAATATATTTGTTGTCATTTACAAGTTAACGTTTTCTTTAAGGTTTTAATTGAAGGTAATGATGTTGCTTTATTAAAACATACAGAATTGGAGCTCGTCCTGTAGAAGATCCTTATATTTTAAGAGGTCAAATTTTAAGTAGTTTATATTTTCTTTTTTAACCATTAAAACTTCAACCGGCAGCTGGGACGGCTTCCTAGGTGGAAATGTCCGTTGTTTTCACCTACCGGGGGAGGTTTCCACCTAAGTAAAATGTAGGGAATCCTGCTCTTTTCATGTCGTGCCTCCTTGGGATGGCCACACTCTGTCCCCTCGTCTCAACTGTCCTCCTAAGGATGCCCCACTTGGTGGCATAGGTACAATAAATTAAGACTGGCCTCATTATTGAATCCCCTCCTTTGCAATCGTAACCCTAAGTATTATTAGATATTATTTTTCATTATTTTTAAATTAAGTATTTGTTATTCAATGCTGATAGAGCCTGTAACCCAGACATGTACTGCAGTGGACCAATATGCTATTGTCTACAATGATGTAACTGACCTAGAAGTAGATACTATCAAATTAAAGAAGGAAGAAACTAATATAACACTGCATAGACATTTTGGGTTTACTACATTTTAACATGCAAATGTAAAATAAAACTACATAAATCTTCAGTTGTCTGAAGACACAAACATGCTGTTCAACCTTAGCTTCCCTTTAATAAATATATGACCAAAAAAATTTTTGAGTGCATGGCGCTGGGCTTTGATCGCAGTGTTTTCAAGTCACACTCATTTGCCAGCGTTTGTGCAATGAAGTGGAGGCTCTGATGGGATACCGCAGCCGCGCTGGAATCTTGAAGTCCACTCGAGGACCATAACGAGCAGCACGACGCTAAACGTGAGGTCAACAAGAAGGGACGGTTTTATGGATCCGGTAAACAAATAGCAAGAGCTTTATAAAGTTTCCATGGCAAAATGACGGAAACCGACATTTATATGAGATTTCTTAAGATTAAAGCAGAACTCGCGTACCTAAAGTATATGAAAAGTCATCCGCTGTGATTAATTTTCAACTCCAAATAAATAATGAAAGCTTTTAAATGAATATTTATGGAGATAAGAATTCACTAAGGAAAAGCTTAACATATGACACAGTAAAAAGTGGATATTTTCATTGTTAAGGACACCAATTACTACTCTTAGGAGCATCAGCTGGAAACAGATGTTAAATTTAATTTTCGGATATTCAGAAGCGTTCTATTTATTAATTGGTATTCATGAATTTTGTTTTGTTTAACAACAATGGTAACGTAATGAGCAAAAGTTAGCAACTCCCGAGCAAAAGTCTTTTAAGTATTGAAATTCACGGAGCATAATTGAGTGGTTAAAGTTAGCATAACATCTGGTCGAATGCCGCTTTTGATGACAACCTTTAATGTGGTACTATCATTTCTAAATTATGGTGTGTCTCTGGATATGTTTCTCGAGAAATACTAAAAGGTCTCTATAGAGCGTTTGTCGATACTACGATAAGAAATTCCAACAATGAGAGAATGGGAACCATAGAAACGTTGAATTGTAGTTACAGAATACCACAGCAAAGAAAGTATCCGGGCAATGAGACACTTGAAGGTTGGAAGAAGTTCCTACGCCCTCCATCGACAGGTTTATGACACCCTATATCAATTCAGTTACAGACCATTGAAAAATATTCTGACGGCTTCTACGTTTGTGAATAAATTTGCTTAGTTTTAGTGTACAGAGTGAATAGGCCGCATGTTTTTTTAACGGTCTGCTCCTTGTGTAGCATGCGTTCTCAGTCAAACACATTCGCTGTCCTTGACCCACTGTGTAAAGGAGCACATTCCTCTTAGGGACTTACTTTGCGTTGGTGGATAATTGAAAATGATTGACCGTACATTCAGGTACTGCCAACTTTACAGCGGCAAGTACTACTCATTGAATACATTTTTGTGATATTTATGATTGGGAACCTATTTTATGTCAAAATGTTTTAGATGCGATCATATTTCTGTGCATTTTTTTTAATTTACGTCCTCCAACGTTAAGTCATATCGGACGATGAATGAAATGGGTAAAGTGATGATGAGATGAGTCCGGAATCCATGGAGCTTAGAGTTACCCGACATTCCTCTATCAGGAGAAGAGAAAACCCCGGAAAAACCTTATCCAGGTAACTCAACCTGACCGAGATTCGAATTCGGGACCTCTTGAACGCTTGGCAGACACGCCACCATCTACGCTACCGAGGTGGGCATATATTTCTGTGCATTAGGCAGAAACTTCCTGCGGAAAGATGTTTCGTAAAGTTTGCAAAATAAAGTTGTATCTAAACGACCCTTCTGGATTATATACCTTCCCAGTTCAAAATATGGTTAGGAAATCGTGTCGTAGCGACAGCTATTACCAAGCGTGGAATACTCATTTAAGCACTAACACAATTCCAAATAAACGTCTATTGGAACACAGGGAGGTCTACGCAACAAAGGATAATATACCCTAATGTTTTCGCACCTGCGTTATGATGCTTTTGTCATCAACTTAACAGCTGTGATTAACATCAACTACGGCCATTACTACCATCATCACTATGACAACTGGCCTTTCTGGCTTTACTAAATTTCTGCGCAATACTTACATTTCCTCGTCTACTTGCTTGGTAATTGCTCTCTAGTTGATCTTCTCTTTTATGGATCACACACACACACACAATCCATTTTGATTTATATAGGTTTTACATTTACTTCCTCCCTTATTCCTAAACGTTCAATCCATATCTTTACCATAAATGAAATGTTCCAAAGATTTGCTAGTTTTGATGCCCATCGGACAGATGGAATGTCCATAAACTTAACCATAGAGCAATATAACAGGGAAATATTTAACAATGACTTTTTGCTAGTTTTAGTAGTATACACTTAATACTAAAGAACCTAACATAATTACTTGCACTCACACCTGAGTTGAAGCAGAGCATTATTGCAGTATTCTGTCAGTGCACTGGATGTTTACCATTTTATAAATGCATCTATGTTGAACATTTGAGGTTTGTGTATTTACGAACTTCCAGTTATTTTTTCAGTTAAGAGTTATGAGTAAAAATTAAATCGTGTACCATAGAGAAAATATATTATACTCTCTAAAATTATATTTAATATTTGTCTTTTACTATCTAACTTTCTCTGTTGGTATAGTTATTATAATAAATGTTGCATTCCAACTAAAAGGAAAGTCTGTTTCATATCAAATTTAGAACTTAGGTATCACATTTTCTAAGGACGCAATAGGAATATTTTCAAAATAGTCTCCTCAACTCAGAATACCCTTTAACTAGAACTTTTGATTTAATTTCCTCAAAAATGGCCCAAACAGTTTCGAATAAAATACCATAAACTTTTAGACATTTACCTTACAAATGGAAATTATACCAATAATTGTACAGGATATCTTGAGAGTTGTTCATTGGATGACTTTTGGATAGCTACTAAACCATAACAAATAGACAAAAATATAAATCACTTTAAAACATAACTGCATTTCAAATGATTTTTGTGTGTAGAGTGAATCATTACGGAGTTATTTCTTGTTACTTGCCGGAATTTTCCAATAATACCTTCCTCAAATAGATAATGGCTGTTCATTTTTATCTCTCTGCGAGATGAACGTAATTTCAAAGTCAAAATTATGACTATAAATTCTGCAAAGTTCTATCCTGAATAGCATGATGTACTAGAATAATGAGTATTTAAAAATATTTTGTTCAAGAGTATAGAAATCCTTGTGATGCAACACAGATTTGTTGGTGTTTGATCGAATGCGTTTCCGAGGCACGTTTTCCAGGCACTGTGCATTCAAAGACGTTAACGGCAGCTGCATGGAGTCATAAAACTGAGACTGGAGCCGAAGTCTGGCGAGATGAACTCATAAAAGCGGGAGTTTTTACAAGCTATTTATAACAATGATGGGTGGACCAATATTTATTAATGTTTAAACACCAGCGTAAGGTGACGAAGAACATGCTAGTGTAGGAGGCTTTACAATAGCTTTGCTGGGGAACATGGAATGCTTATTTATGCAGATATTTTCTTACAAAGTCTGTCTGGTTATTGATAAATTATGGAGATACAGTTTGGAATCTGCAGTTTAATTAGTTTACGTGATTGAGTCAATTTTTGAACATTCATCAAGTAATTAGTGCTTTTTGTAGGAACTTTTCTTGTAATCGGTTTCATAATTAGACTGACATCTTAACTAAGGTGTTCACAGCAATAAAACAACACGAGCTCCTATCACGTGATTTTGTTCACCTGGGGAAGATACTCAGCTGCCTCTGATTGGCTAGAATTAGATATTATCGATTCCTACTGCATGCAAGTGGGATAGAAACGAACTCTATTCCAGCCATGGAAGGATGTAGATAAATTTTAATATTTTAATACTTTTTATTTGAAGGTGTAGGTATTATCTTTTCAGTATACTTTTTGAAATACTTTTCAACTGTCTCGATGGTGATGAAGGTAAATTCGCAATGTCTTACAAAAATTATTAATGCCCAAATTAAAAAAAGAAATCTACATAGCAGTTAGGCATCTTCATACATTTCCCTGCATTAAATTTCTAAACCAATTGATTATTTTAAATGGCATTGCACTAGTGGTAAAATAAGAAACTTAGTGAATATTTAGGAATTTTAGGGGTTAAAATAGCTACTATAGTGACAAAAGATGTTGGCATTTTTAATTATTTTTATTGCTGTATATTTGCTTAAACTTTGCACAATATACTATCGTGCAACCTGAGGTTAATAGAGTGCAATTGCTAATTTCATACTCATATCACCCGCCTCCAATTTTCCATGTAACGAACTGTTCCTTATTGTAATTTCTACCAAGTGAATCGACTCTGCGGCTTCGATGGCTCCGCCCTGTGGTCGGCCTTTAATCTCCCTGCCTTATCCCCATCTCTACGAGGGTGGTAGTTCGAGGTTTTTGGCCCTACATCCTTTGGTCACATAAACGGGCCACATAAACTGAAATACGTCATTAAACGGGTTAACCCGAAAAAGAGAAATGTGACAAGTGCTTGTTCAGGTGTGAGATCATTTTGAGTGTTTTTAGTATATAACGTTATGATTTCAATAATTATTCTTCAAAACTATATTTACATCTTAGTCAACGCACTTCGAGCGAAAGCCTGTTTACTCCTACGTCATCTCTCATTTTGATCTGTTGCTATAGTCTCTCAGGGAACAACTTCAAAGACCTCAGCTCACAATATTTGGCTAGCAAGCCAATTTTAATATTTGCTTGGTTAGGACTCATCCTCACCTCACTGATGATAAAAAAGACCTCCATAGAATTCTGAAAGAAGCAAACAATTTGCATATTTCTATTACCTTCCTATTTGCCTTTCCTTTTGCCTTAGGTTCCCATTTTCTCGTAATGCAGAGCATGAAACAGGCGTGCCTTGCGGTGACCTACATTATTTTCTGTGTTGTAAAGTTTTTCGTCATAAAGGATGGAAGTGTTCGTATTTTATGAAGATTATGGAGAGAGCTACGTTTCCGGAGAAAAATCCAAGACATAAAGACGTAGCAATCGCTATTTTCTGCAAATGAAGTTGAGTCATTCATTTATTTAATCAGGAAAGTTTGAAGGATTGTAAAACTGCAAGACAGGAATTCCACCAAGTTCCTAGTTATACTCAACTATACTTACCAAATGTTAAGTATCTTATTTCCATCTGAGAAACATTTCCTTATGGCTTAATAAATTATAAAAATTCCTTTCTAATTTTCATAGTTCAAATATAACATTTTGACTTTGAACTTTGTTAATTTCTAATTATCTGAATGTTGAGCTAATGGGTTACTTATTGACTGAGTTCACCGGAACGCCTAACTGCCTTATCTGCTCTGGTCTATAACTAAATATTTTGTATCAACTGTAACTTGTCTAGGTAATTACTTCTTACTGACCAGCAGAATTGTAAGTTATGTTCATTGTATTATGCATTGATTTTAATATATGACGACTATTTACTGTAACTATTTATTTATGTCACTATAATTCTTTACAAAAGTATTAATCTTACAGATCAATATTCCGGTATCGCAAAGTATAATGTATTCCAACTATGTTCAGCTGAGTATGCAGCAACAGTGCTCGCAGCCACTATGCGAAGTTCATAGCTCAGGTGTTTCTGTATCACTTCATTCAGCCTTCTTGACCGCTTGTCCCCCGTGCCGAACTGTATTACATGCTGCAGGTAGGCTCTCGCGAGTCGTAAGCACTCAGCTGCTCTTTGGCGTGCACCCAAGTTCTGGTCTAATAGGATGCAGTTAAACGTATTTAAAATATTACAGTGAACAATTCTATGTAACAATAGATAAAGAAAATCCTAAAGCGCAGGTTTTAAAGTCATTTTACTCCTGGCGTAAATTAGAGACGGTTGGGAATGACTTTTTCACGAAGGAGAAGAGGTAGGAAACAAAAGTAAGCTCCCGAAGCTTAAAGTATGATTTTGGAAAATTAAATTTTGCGTAAAGGTATACGCCAATGAAATATTAGAGACAAAGGTGTCATAGAAAATTGGCGAGCCTGAAAAGTCGCCGTAGACTAAGAAAGCAGTGAAGAGGAGAGGAACCTCATAAAATGGTTAAGTGTAGTTGAAACCACGAGGCGAGTAGACGCGTTCCCTTCTCACGTAATGGGGCAGGTATGTAATCGAATGTGTAATTAAGACAGATGACAAAAACGAATGAAGGCGTTAGTGCTGAGCGACAACATATAAGAGATCGTAAAATGGGTATTTGAACAGCAAATCCTGACATCATGATTCCATCTGACTTCAATCTGCATGCTTAGAGATTAGGATCTCACAGATCTCTTATTGGAGAAGTTCTTAAATGACGCAACTATACCACCGCTGTTTATTGTGTGGGGGGAGGCATAGAACACTAAGTAACAGAATGCGAGGAGGTCGCAATGTGAAGAGAAACGGTTTGGGAGGAAAATTGGGAGAAAGTAGAGAAGAGGATAGTAGTTATAAAAATGTTAACAGGCAGGGAGGAAAAGAAGGTAAGAAGTATTGGTGAGTTGTTGCAGAAAGTAAAAGAAAAATGGGCCAGAAATGTAAAGAATATAATAAAGGAATATGAGGGGAAAGAGTGGGACTAATTAAGTAACAAGGAGGTATGGAGGTTAAGAGATACCTGGCAGAGCAGAAGACCAGGATGTCACGTAAGCCAAGGTGTCAACAAGATAAAGACAAATAAATGTAGCCGAAAGTTGTAAATAGTAAAATTTTCGAATATGCACAATAAATCTAAATCTAATCTAGAAATCTAAACTATAACTACTAAAAACTAGCCAACTTTTTAATTGTATAACGGAGCATCAAGATTATTTATGCTCCTGGTGCACTGATGACAGTATCATGTCAACGTGTAGAAACTTATATTTGTTTATACATATCTAGCAACTATTGAAGTCTGCTATATGAGGTTATGCATAAACTGCGGAAAAGGGGGAAGGCGGACTTGCCTACACCTATTTTTCATTTAGCTAGGCCCATTTATGGGGCTCAGAATAAATCCTATCTAATGCTTAGTTACCTGAGAGATTGAAAGGGAAGTATTTCATATATAAAACGAGGGAAGTGGGTTAGAGCGACAACATGACTTTATGGAAGGTATTTATGAATGTAGCAAATTATGCATCTCAGATTCAGCGAAATAGTGAAACAATTTTAAGCTCTCGGTGGACAATTCAAGCGCATAAATAAAATATACCCAAGGTTTTAGTATGAAAACTAAAAATATGGAGGAATATAAACTTTGCAAATTTTGTTATTATGTCCAATGTTAGCTTTAAGGCTGGGATGGGTGTTATTTATTCAATTACAGTTACTGAATCAGCCAACATTTGCTAACATCTGCACCTTAAAAATGTTATTGAACAATATGATTTACCCAACGTGGATAAAGGAGATAGAGAAACTGAAAGTTATTTCCTGAAAATGTTTCAGTAATATTTAACGTACTAGCAACAAATAAACTAAAACAAAAGCGTGGTAGAACCTAAACTTCAGATGTTCAGTCGTGATTGCATTAAGTATGTGCATTTGTAATGAGAATGGAGAAAGTTTGTGTGTAGTCCAAAAAAGGAGAAATTTCCTAGAAGAGGTGTTAATAATAGCGCCTGGGTTTAGTGAAGCTAAATTAACTTCTTAATAGTCCAGAATAAACGGGAGGAAAGTAACAGGATAATAAGCGCGCTTTGGGTTACTAGAACTTTTCATATCATATATTTATATGATACCGAAACTTGGTTACTGCAATATTTCCTTTCCCTCTCCATTTTAAACTGTTAAATATTAAAATTAATGCATAAGTATCTTATCTTCCACAGATGCAAAAGGAAGATATTCAAGAAGATCCCCCAACTCAAACTTTCTCGGGAAAATTGAAAGCTAAAATGTTTACCTATATAAATAAATTGCCGACACCTATTGATTTTAGACACACGTTTATAAATAAAATGTTAAAAGACAGCTGAAATATTTCAACAGGGCTCTCCCTTATTGATTAAACTTTCAGAATATTTTGCGGAGATATGTCATAGTCAATGCAGCATTACTATGATTGGAAAGTTTAGGAAAGAACTGAAAGTACATAGAGCCCACATCAGTTACTATTGCAGTAGGAAAAGTCAACAAAATAGTGTATTAATACAGGAGGCATTGCATTGTATGCATTTTCATATCCTGCAACATTAATTAAGACTACAAGTTACATATTATACTTTTTAAACAAGAGATACTTTTGAAAGTATACTTTGGAATATATGAAAGCGCAATTTTTCTTTAAATATTTTTGAGAATAAGGATACTACAAAGAGTACAGTAACAAAAAGATTGACAAATCTTCGATGTCTGCTTATAGATTATGAACCTGAAATCAGAATAAGTAACCTATGAAAGCATGGTAAAAACTTAAAAGTTAGTTGTTTTGTATATATGCTCTATGTCCTTAGCGTCATATTCTTTAGTGCGCATGAGAAAATGTCTCCTTATTAAACTTTAGTTAAATCTGCGATATTAGAACGCTGGCTTTATTTCTCATATCCCTCTTTATTTCTCTGATAAGAACACTCCTGCCCGAAAAAATAAAACTCATGGCCCTTCATCAGCTTTGAACTGGCAACGTTGGAACCAGAGACACATTACTCCTAGGCCAAGAAGGTTGCTGGAAAGCATGGCATGTTATATTCCACAGTGATGGCGAATCTTATGTAGCAAGAACCGTTACGTATCCACCTTGTATAGAAACCACTACAAGTGGTAATCAAATATGGTTACTTAACTCGATCATGTAATATCTAACGTTAAGGGATTTATTTACTTTTGATAATACCTAACCACAAAATACACCAAAAATCGTGAATAATTCTTACTTGATTGTCTTTTATATTTTATTAGTGTCTCATCACTCTTGTATTGACATTCTATGTAACTGCTTCCAACATTACCTTCACGAAAAAAGCTTTCAGTAAGCTAATTTGGTAAAACAGTAAACATTTTTTTTTTTCTGGGAGAAGGGCTAGCGTAACGTAAACGTTTTGGACATATCGCAAGGATCTTATAGTTTGGCTCACTCCAATCAGTATACTTCTTCAAATGTTCTTAATTGTGTATTCGATCTCCTGTACCACTGCTTGAGGAATTGTCGATAGACGAGCTTAGACTATTGCTGATGACCCTAGTGGCGAGTGTCCTTCATGTACCTCATGATAATTAGCTTATTTGTATATGACCCTAATTGCATAGACACACTGCTGTACCATATACCTTTATGCCTATTTTCTGCGCTGGAGAAACACTGGAGAGTCATATTGTCACTTACAGGTTTATAATTATTCTAATTTATTCAAAGTTTCGTAACTATTGGCATTTTAATAGAGGTACTCGGTGTGCAGAACTTTGTGGACCAGTTCTAAAAAGGTCTGGAACAAATTACTTAGCACGACGCGTGTGCCATGCGGTACGGATAAGTAGCTCGTGGTCGGTAGCCTCAGTATATTATTGGACATGATAGTGAGCGGACGAGTAAGCGGCAATCTCCGAGGTTAAGGGAGCAGTCATTTAAACTCTGTCAGTGTGTGCAGATAACCCTTTAGAATATATAAATTTATTAATAAATGTGTAACTTTTTAACTTCCCTAAGGTTCTCGGTATGCCTCTGAGCTAGTTGCGGTGAAATCGAGTTTGTTTAGTAGCAGTAACAATTTAAGAAATATCTAACCATGTAACCGAAATGGTTACACAATTGAATATCGAATAACACATACCTAGATAGAGTCAACATGAAAAATTCAATGCCATGGCCGGGATTTGAACCACGGATCTCCTGATTTCCGTCCAGTCGCTCTAACCCATTGAGCTACCATGGTCGACTTGCCGTCACGACATTAAATTCTCCATTTGACTCGTATATTTCCTCGGTAAACCACTAGGGGCTCTCGTATTCGAGATACACCGTTTGTGGCGACTTACTATCATAAGTACTTGAGTCCCAGGCTTCATCATTTAACTCTTGTTATTTCAGGTAATTGATGGAAATTAATTAGTTCTTCACACTAGCCGTATATAGGCTAAGGTCTTTGATAGATAGGGAAATGTACGAGTCAAATGGAGAATTTAATGTCGTGACGGCAAGTTGACTATGGTAGCTCAATGGGTTAGAGCGACTGGAGGGAAACCAGGAGATCCGTGGTTCAAAATCCAGCCATGGCATTGAATTTTTCATGTTGACTATGAAAGACCTTAGCCAATATACGGCTATTGTGAAGAAATGATTAATTTCCATCAATTACCTGAAACTTATATACCTATTGACCGATTAAACCACGGGTAATGTGTAGTCATATTGGCAAGTACACTGATTTGAAGCCAGGAGCTCTCGCATGCGAGTCTCTATCTCTTTGTCAAATAGTGATTTTGAAATAACTGTTTGAGTGGCATACAAATCGTGACTTCATTGATGTCATCGTCGCATATCAGGGGTCTATGGTTCAAGTTGTTCTGATACACACACACACACACACACACACACACACACACACACACACACACACACACACACACACACACACACACACACACAAGCCGGCGGGCATGGAGAACATAAATTAGGAGAGGCACCCCATTGTCACGTGAACCTCATAACCACAATATTGCACGCGTCGCCTCCCGCCATTCTCGGCAAGGATTAATTAAAGCAGGAGCAGCAGTATTTCTGCTGTTCGTCTTCTCCTTCACGGGACCAGAGTATTAATAAAGCCTTCCTGGGCGCTCGAACACAGTACGTCCCGGAAATGTGAATACACTCCAGCCGGTAGTTTATATCACAATATGTCTCCCTTAGAAAGGGCCGAAAAAGAAGGAAAGAAAACACAATTCTATGGGAGTAAGTTAATTTGGTAAATAAGGTAGTGAATGTAGTTATTGGGTAATTAGTCAAGGGGTTTAGTACTTTCTATTTTAACAGCTTATATTGACATACGGAGTAACACACAAAATGTCGTACCAGTGTTTGTACTAAAATAATGTAACGATAGTATAGAATATTGTCGCCGATCGCATTGTTGTGACAAGCGTGGTGGACGTGCACAAAGAGACAGATAGTGTTGCGCGGAGATATAAGCTTGCCGAAACAGATAAGGAGACTGGAAGGTTCGATTTCTTCTTGTTACAGAATATTTGATTTGTTTATAGAAATATGAGTGGGGCTATAAAAGAAGCCGTGGATCGCCAGTTGAGTCTGTCGTAATTGAACTTGATTCGTGTGCGTACAGCTGTGTTTTGAAAGTGAACTCTTTTGTTTGTGGTCGACGACCTTGAAGATTGTATTTGTGTATGTTACGTATGTTACGTTTCTGCTTCCAAGGGTGAACAAACTATGTTTCTACGGAAATAAAAAACATTTTGGAAATTCTGCAACTGAACTTTTAATGCTACGAACCCACAAAGTCACAATATTGACTCATTAGACTCATATTGCAATAACGATATTCAGAGCAGTAAAGCGGAACCAGCTCTGATCACTTGATTTTCTCCGCGTAGAGAGGACTGTTCCCATACCTCTGAATGGCTTAGGTTCCATATAAATCGTTCCTACTGAATGAAACAGGGGTATCAACAAACTCTACTACAGCCAAAGAACAATGTGTGGATCCTGTTTTTACCTTGTGCCTCGCATTGTCATTATTTTTTTTTTTTTTTTTTTTTTTTTTTGTTTCTATTCTTGGCTGATGTCATGACGAATTTGACCTGGCTCGGAGAGTTAAATTCTACCAGTTTGGGTGTATTCATATCTGAATCTAGTAAGTCAATTGCCATTTAAAATGGGAAAATGTCCCTTATGTGTTCTCCATTTAGGTTTATCTGTTGCCATTTTTTCGTAAGCAGTTATTTTGCCATTAAAAATTTAGCTACTTTCTCTCTTTATTATTAATAATAGAACGATTAAATTAGTGGATAATTTGAAGTATCTAGGAACTATTTCAGACAGACGTCTGACGTTCTGAAATCATCTTGATTATGTAGCCAGGAAGGCTAGTAAACTTCTTACCGCACTGACTGCTTTAACGAGACCAACTCTTCTTTATTGAAGTTAATTTATAAAGGGGCGGTTGAACCTATGGTTCTCTATTGTGCAGGAGCATTGCAAAGTATTTTGCAGAAGAGATGGGCACAAACTAAATTATTATAGATACAGTGTGGATACATCTTAAGAATCATCCGAGGATACCGCACCATCTCCGCTCCAGCATCGCTCATTATTGCTAATATTGAACCCATCTTTCTTACTGGTGTATATAAGGCAAATATCAACAACATTAGAAAATGGCCGAGCCTTGCCACAACATATTTCACAACTGCAACAAGAACAACCAGTTAAACAAGCTTCTCATCCAGCCACCGATGTCTCTAGTCTCCTTGAAGATTGTGCAGCAGAATACCACCAGTACTCCATTTACTCAGATGGCTCTCGGATAGCTGAAAGACTTAGTAAAAATGCTAAAGGAGGATGTGCGTTTGTGGTATTCATTCGCTCCATAGAATGCCATTCTTCATTGTTCAGACTTGCCAAGGAGTGTTCAGTTCTTCAAGCTGAATTATTAGCAATCCGTGAAGCAGTGAAATGGTGCACAATGTACCGCTCGCCTTTACAGTGACTCACAAGCAGCAATTGCAAATTTGAAAGATACTGATGAAATAAGAAGTCAATTATTATGTAGTTCTCATCTGTGTATTTCATGGATCAGAGGACATGTAGGGATTGCCGGAAATGAACGTGCAGATGAGCTTGCAAAGAGAGCTGCGACTTCAGATCTTCCAGAGACATACACTCTATGTCCCATTTCTCATGTGAGGCAAACATTAAAGGAGATTATTATCAACGACTGGAATGAATACTGGTTAAAAAGTGATTGTGGTGCTTTGACTAAGGATTTATATTTCCCAACAGTTTCTGACAGACATAAATGTAAATTCGTTAATCCTAACTATGTTCTCACTCAATTCTTAACTGGACATGGTAAATTTTCAGCTTACTTATTTCGATTCAAAATCAAATCCATATGTGATTGAATTTGTGGAAATCACCTTCAAGATGTTCCTCACATTTTGATTGAACGTTTTTCTGTTTTGAAAGATACGAACTTAAATTATTGCTTCAAACCTTAGGTTACACTTTCTCAAAGCCACTTACACATCTTCTAATGAATTACAAAACATGTTAATATTTCATGGCTTTCCTAAACAAAATATTTCTTAAGCTAAATGATTCATCTTGATGTTTACTGTTTGTCAGCTTGATATTGAATTTATGTTTTTGTAAATTGTATTATATTCATAAATTTGTAAACTATATTCCTAATATACCTTTGGGTAAAATGGTAATTAAAAATTGGATAATAAATAAATAATACTTTCTTGGAACTATAGTTATGAGTTAATGATTTTATTCCTACCAGGTCATTTAAGAACTACGTGAAGTTCCTTAATACTTAGGAGATGTACCATTGTATTAACTTTAGTGACTCTTGTTAAGCTTTGTTAAAATTGTATTTTGTGGCCTATTTAAATTCTAAACTTGATCTGAGATTATCAAAATTATTAATGTGCTCATCTAATTGTGTATATTTCGTGAGGGACTTATATTTCAAAACTAGGGGAGTTATTAAGCGATTTTGATATGAAGGTGTAGAGCTTGCTGGAGTAGATTTGTTACTATCTCGCTATCTTTTCCACGAAGAGCAAATCACGTAATAGGATTTGGTTACGCTTTACTGTTGTGAGCACTGTTACGATTTCAATTAAGTTTTAAAATGGACTACATATTTATTTCAAACCTCATTTCATGAATTCTGTGCCTTAGAAATTAGAAAGTCTAACTAAGAACGTAACGTGAAACTCTTGTTCTGTTTCAGGGGTAGAGTTAGAATGGATCGTTATTGTACTTTCATCTTTGTCAAAGATTGGTTTGTGAAGTGTAACAGGAAACACCGACAGAAAACCTGCCTCGCTTACATTGTCTTTGACTCCGTCACTTTGCCGATAATGTCGCCTTGGAAACAATGCGGCAGAGATGTATTGAAAACCTCTTCCCCCGAATCATCACCACCACCAGCGCTGGCCGAGAGCCTATCAGCAAGCAGCGCACGTTACCCAAGACAATGCCGCTGTCAAAACAAGAGATAGTATTTTGTTAACAGTACAGATTAATAACAACAATTCATAACTTTATTCCTTTTTTATAGCGAAAACGTCTCCGCGCAGATAATCCCTTGATTTGTTGTGGCACAAATTTTATGTTCCGATGGCTGGAGTGGGGGAATTTATGTCATTAGATTTGGTTAACCATATCTCACGGCTCGCGCGGAATTTATCAGCGAATGGATGTCGAAAATGGAGGGAGGGACGCAACATATTTGCCATTCGTTTAGGCCGATTATTCAAATTTGTGCGGTGTATTTCGTTGTTTTTGTTTGGGGGGTTTACTTTTAACTATGCGAGGCACTTGTTTGTTGAATCATGGTTTGTTTTCGGGGTTTTTGACGTTTTAGTGCTCCCCACACCCACTGGGCACTGTAATGATGGTGGTCTGCAAAATAATGCAAATGTGTTTCGCCGCAAACTAGCTACTAGCACTCAACCTATACACGGCGTCATATGTCTTTCCGATTCAATGGAAAATTTGTTACAAGTGGAGCGATTGGCTGCTGGGTAATTTAACTAGTGATTTCATCAGCACTGTGCGTAAAACGTCATTTTTATGTTAAGGACGTGACAGGCTTTGAACTATGGTTCAGACATGTTTACTGATCTGCATGGAAATAACCGTTTCGCATTTTCAAAATAACTGCCAACAATGTCTGCACCGTTTTCTAAATACATGAAAACTCTGGACTTTCTCAGCTCAATTTGAGAGCAGAAAGGGACTTATCTACAACCAAGAGCTCACAAATAAAGAAGTTCAGAAGGCTTTCAATTAAGCTTTAATAAATTATAACCAATTATAACAAAAATATAATTTTCATTTTAAAATGTCTTCTATACAAGAACACAACTTTGAAGAGTGTGTTAAAGTTAAAAAACAAATGTTACACAATATTAAACAGAGCGTTGAAGTAGCCGTCAGTAATATGGTTATGAAAAACAAACTTCGAACTGGAAAGTAGTAACTCATGGAGTACCCCAAGTTTCCGTGTTAGGGCCTTTATTATTTCTGATCTATATAAATGACCTCTGAATTTATATAAAAGACATTGCAATTACAGTTTTTTCACTGATGACACTAGTGTCCTGGTGACCAGTACAAATTTAAACGAGTATATAATTAAAATGAAATATGTTTTGAACTGTATGTCATGCTGGTTTAAAGCAAACAAATTATCTGTGAATCTCTACAAAACAAAAGTGGTCAAATTTATAACCTGTCGCACGTCACATAGTCAAATAGAAATCGGCATTAATGATATGTTATTAGAAGAAATTGACACAGTAAAATTTCTGGCCTTCAAGTGGACAGATGTTTAGATTGGAAAGCTCACATAAATTATACTTACCTAAACATAGCTCTGCCTGTTATGTTATCCGAGAGCTGGTTAATGTAAGTTCTATTAACACACTTAAATTAGTATATTATGCATACTTTAACTCTATTATGGAATACGGAATATTATTTTGGGGCAACTCAGTAGAAAGCAAAAAATATTTCTTATGCAAAAGAATGTTATACGAATTATTACTAACACCCACAACAGATGCTCCTGTAAAGATCTTTTTAGAAGACTGAAGACATTAAAGTTTCCTTCCATGTATATAATCTCGATCATAAATTTCATAATTTGTGGTTGAGTATGAAAGAAACGAGGGTACCGAAATGTGATGCAAGTATCGTGCCTCAAGGTGGCATCCATATCATATAATTCTAGTTGTACTGGTAGTCACATTTTCACCTACGAAGTAACTTTCCGACGATGAATTTGGCGAAACGCGAGTTTTATTTTGAAAGCCCAGCAAGGCAGCTATCAGAGATCACTTAATGACCACATTCGCTAGGGGGAAGGTAAAGGAATTAAGTTGGTAATGGTTTTAAATGCCAGTTACGTACTCCCGGTTATCTCGTCAGGAGTGGTACCACTGTCGCTTCACGGTGAAATAAAACGTTTGCATGCTTCGGCACTTTACTCTTATCTTTGGAGGCGATTAAAATTATAGTCCAGCGATATTCGTTTGTTTGATTGAGCGTAGGTCTATCTTCTCTAAGATCCTATTTTCGATAAGAACGTGTTCAACCTCTGACGTATGAGTTGCAAAAACATTTTAACGCATAGCTGTTGGATCAGGAAAACTGTTTTAAGAGCTTTCATTTTTTCTCGTTCTGTCACTTTTACTGGTGCATTTAAGTGCTGTTCAGCACACAAAACGGCAATAAACACTTCAATGACTTTTATACCCTATCATCACTCTCGTTTGTATGAATGAGGGCTTTGCTATTATTTTAACAGCAGTTCAAGAGGAATAACATTAGGGGTTTTAAATAAGAGCTTAAAATAGCTCTTTGAAATTGTAAAATTTACTGTTTCTAACTTTAGTTTTATTTCGAAATATGAAGTTGATTAAATCAGGAAATAGAAGGATAGAATGTTTCTTGGCAGTCCGTAGAATCATTTTTGAAAGAAAAGTTAAAATGTAGTATTAAGATATGCGATACTTGTTTTAAATTATGGCGTTTGGGGACTTTTCTGCATGAAACTTGAAAATAAGTAGCAATAATTCATCACGGTTTGTTACTAGTGTTGATAGCTATTACCCTGCATAGTTTTGTGAACTGTTCTAATTGTGTTTATCTACTTCGACTGTGTAAAGCGGAACATTACAAAATCAAAACAACTATCTATGTGTTGACCTACTTTACCGCACTCAGTGCAGTTAAGTTAAAATTTATTTCATGTAAATACACAACCGAAAGTTCAAAGTAAATCAAATTAAATGTTTATTTGCTGTATACATTTATTGTAACGTTCTCTCAATGTATCAAATGCAATCCTCCTGATGTATAGGGTAAACAGTTCACAGTATTATGACTTTGCAGGTTCGTAGAATTAAAATTCCAATTTGCAGACATTCAAAATACTCTTTATTTCCGTAGAAACACACTTTGGACAACCCTTAAAGTAGCACAGTTACGTAACATACACCATTACAAGCTTCCTCACTTCTGCACATGTAAACAACCAAAAGCGTTCAATTTCAAAACACAGCTGCAGGCACACGAATCATTTCCGATTAGGACTCTCACTCACTCACTCACGATGCGCGGCTTCTTTTAAAGCTACGCTCAGTGTTCGAGAAATTACCAGTATTTTCTGTAACAAACAAGACGGTAGTTATCTATCTTTATCTGTTTCGGGAATATTTTTATCTCCGCACTGCGTCTTCCAGTTTTCACAATTTTTTTTTTGACAACGTACCTTTACTCATCTTCATAATTTTAATGGTCCTTCTCAAAATAGTCTCCCGTGAATGCGATGCACTTGTCCCAGAGTTTCTGGCAGTCTTCAAAGACATGCTGGAAACAATTTTTGAGAGATCCTTCAAAATCGCCTCCACAGCCTTCACCACTGCTTCTAATGATGGATAATGTCTCCCACGAAGGCGTTTCTTCAAGTTGGGGAATAGAATAGGGTCAAATGGGGCTAAATCTAGACTATATGGAGGGTGAGGGATGCACTTCACGTTGATTCTTCCAGGACATTCAGCAACAACATTGGCGATATGCGGCTGCGCATTATCCTGGAGCAGCATCAAGCCTGCTTCACGGAAATGTGACATGGGCTTGCAATGTTTTCAGGACATCCCTGTTGTACTGTCCAGTTACTGATGTGTGTGCAGGTAAAACATGCTGATAAACCATTCCATGAATATCAAAGAATGAGGTGACCATAACTTTCCCAACAGAAGCAACCACTTTTACTTTTTGGGGGGTTGGTGATGCAGAAGATTTCCACATTGAGCTTTGCTGTTTGCTCTCAGGATCAAAATGATGTAGCCAAGTTTCATCAGCAGTGATTACGTTTGATACAAACTCTGGATGTTGCTGTAACATCAACTTTAACTGCATGTTACCTCCATTGCAGCGGTAGGTGATACTGGACATGTCGGAGCTTGCCTGTTCTCACAGGCGGGAACCAGGAGTACCAACAATGAAACTACTACGGCGTGTTTGTTTCATATTAAGCTAACAGAATATAATAAGATTGAATTTTAGTGCGAGAAATCATGACCGTAAAAAGTTATTATCATTCTTTATTGAACAGCCATCATTTCGGCAAGATTTTATCTGCCCGCTGCAGTATCTGTCTCTCTGTGCACGCTTGTCGCAACAATGCGATCGGCGACAGTATTGTCTTTCACAGTAGAACTTAATGAATTACCTCATTATTTTCAAATGATGTTTCAGTTTATAAGGATGAGTCGATACCATTTTTCTCGATCCTGGATTGTCGATACAGATATACGATATTTTCTACGGTACCCCATACTTTGATACTCGATGCCGTTACTTTAGTTCTAGTTGCAATACTCAATAGAATGTTGGGAGAACTGTGGAATATCAATAAAATAAAATAGGTGCACATATTTAACGAGACAAGACTTAAAACCATCGGTGTTCTTATTTTTAAACTCTACGTTATACGTTTAAAAGCAAAAGAGTCTACTTTTATAAGTTTTTGTACAAAACAGTAGCATTTTCAGTCTTTTTAGGTCAAGTCTACATCTTTTTCTGCCACATATGTGCCCTGCTGTACTAAATATTCTTTCAGAGAAAACTGTTGCAGATGAAATACACAAATATTTAGTTCTGGGAATTTTGAGTTTGTTTTCCATTAATCCAGTGCAGAGGAGGCGACATCGTCGTTGAGATATGCACTGATTTTTTCTTGGCAACTGCTAACTGACAGTGAATTTGACTCACGATTATTTTCTTGCATAATTACACTATGCAGGTACCACATTCCTGACAATTTCTACTTGCGACAGTACTGTCGCGGCGAAAAGTACAGAAATTTCGGTGCGGAGAGATAAGCGCGGCTTGAGTACACCAAGAGCCTGCAGATCAAGATAAAAGGCGGACAGTGCTTGCATAGGCAGATAAACGTAGCGCTTGAGATAAATATCTTGCCGGCCCAGATAGGGTTTCACGTAAGGAAGGTTCTAGTGATATCTCGATTGACAGAGAATAATGACTTTTCTGATTTACTTCAGAAGTCTCTCGAATTTATCAATGAGGTATTTAAGGGCACTGGGAGGTCAATGGGCTCAAAAAATCGATTTTTTGTTTTTAGTGTTAAAAATTATATAATTCTTCAGCTTTTAAATGATATATATAACATAGGGTATCAGCTGGTATTAAAGCCCGTTAATCCATCAATTTAAAGATGGTGGCTCAATGACACGCCCACTTTCTGATCTTCTGCATACACTTTTCACACAGCACGCTTCCAAATCTTGAAATTTCTGAACTAACCCACTTAGAAACATCTGGTAAGTTTTGATTTACGTGTTGGTCATTCTGTTTCGTGCTGCTTCCCTCGTTTATTTCTCTATGGTCAACTTCCGACTTCTTTAGCCGTGTTTTTGCACCCAAATGAAAGTTTTTATCATATGATATGGGAAAGAATTCCTATAAGTGTGCATGTTGGGAAAAAAACTTTAAAAATTGGTGCATATGATAGTGTTATTTGTTATAATGATGGGTGCAGTGGTAGGCATAAAGTAATGACAAAAATGGGTATAAAGGTGATGAAAATATGAGGGTAGCATGTCTAAAAGAAAGCTTGTCGTTGACTCTCAGAGGCAAAAAGAACAGCTCAGTTGCTTGAACAGTAGAGATAGAAGTAAGAAAAGGAGAAGAAAAGATGAGGAAAACCTATTGAGCAGGAATATGGAGCAGGCATTTTCTGAGATTATGTATAATTTAAAAGGAATGGTTCTTAATCTTTCATAGTGATTTCACAACACCTTGATTTTTCATACTTCAGGTGATTGTTTCTCAAAAACTATAAAAGATATTGATACAAAAATTTTAGTGCTTATTTATTAATGTTCTCTGAACACATTAATCTAATTTTCACATTCATATGATTATAAAATGGAGGGAAAATGAAATTTAGTTTTTAAAAATATTTTCTTGGTTTAACACAACTAAATAATTTTTCATGTGCATAGTATGAACTATGTATGCTTTTATTTAGTTTAGTTTAGATCATAAAACTGTTATTTAGGAAAAAGATTTGTGCCTATAACTTTAAATTCCTTCAAGGAACCTGGACCTGAAGTATAGGGTGTAACACTTTTTTTCAGGATACACAGAGTGCCTTATGCCCCTTTTGCAAGGAACTGTATGAACTTAATGCAAACATTATAGAGTCGTTAAATGCACACATACTTATGCTATAATCATACCAAATTCCAATTTCTTGCAATGTTTAGCTTTCTCCATATTTATATTTCAATATTCTTAAAAACTAGCCCTGTCTGGGTAAAAATAAACCTCCCAGTGCCCTTAAGAGAGCGACGACTCGCCAAGACTCACTCGTGAGTAAGCAAAAACAGTTGTAAAGACCTGTAACAAGAGTGTTGTAAACAGAGGAAGTTGAGTTAGCTGTTTGTTATTGTCATCGACCTTGCTGTTGTGGATTGTGATATGTGATGTAATTCTGCTGCTACGCAGTGTGTTTCTACGCAAATAAAGGACATTTATAATTTCAACAAATTGGACTTTTAATTCTACGAACCCACAGAGTCACAATATGGCAATAGTATATTGTGATTTTCAAATAAAATAAAAATTGCAGAATAAACACCGAAGTATCGAAAACGTTTCGAGCGAATTTTCTGAAGTGTCGTTCGGTGTCGAAACCGTATAGGTATCGTGAGTATCGAAGTATCGCAAGTATATAGGAGACACCTCCTTTTTTATCAAACTAAATAAAACGTTATGAGTTATACATATCATAACATCAAATTACAGTACTCCAATCTCGTATTGTAACGTGATGTTACGATACTGATATCGTAAATGACAATTATGATGTAATTACTTACCCAAGTATCTCATTTAATGAACAATTATGCATTTCAGCAGAACGCTTTTTTAGCTTTGTTGGTTTCAGTTTTTCTCTCTTTTTACCCTTTAACACACACAGATTTAAATAAACACCCCGCCCTAGGTAGGATTTGAACCCACAATCCGTTGCATCATGAAATACTAAAGTTAGGGATTTTAGTGAGTTGCAGCCAGGCGGGCGACACTATTCCAACTGAATAAAGAGGCTTTAATTAAAATCCTATTTTCACATTCCGTGTGCACTGTGTTTGGAATAAACTTTTCCAAAGCGCTGTAAATTTTCCTATCATGTTGCATGTCAAGCACACGTGAAAACTATCTTTTTTCTCCAATTGTTCCCAAAAAGAATCCCCTGGAGTTCATCAGGGTTGCTTCGGGAAGAATAGCGTATGTATTATCTGTGCACGCATGCGCACAACGATACGTATGTGGAAACCATGCTGTACGTGATAACAGTTCTACCCACTCTAACCCAATCCATCTCTGTACGTAGCCCCAGCTGTTGTCGATTGTTGCGCTCATGAACAAAAATTTCTGTAAATGTTCACAGCAAAGAGGAAGGAGGTCGAATGGTTGGGGAAGAATATGAAATAAAATTTCTTTCTTTCATATTCCTGCAAGAAATGCAATACTCTCTTTAAATTCCGGGAGTGCACGGCAAAGACATTAGGAAATGTAAGCTGACGAACGGGTGATGAAAATGGAGTTAAAAAACCAAGAGACTGCAAAATGTAAAAAAAGCAATACCAGCCTGAACACAATATTTCAATGCCTTTGTCTGCTGTTATAGTGATCTCTGGTAGTCTTACAGATGAATCAACACAATAAAACGTTTTCATTTCGGTGATAAAAGGACCTGGAATACTTTGTGAAATATTTTGAACAAAAGAACAATTTTATTACTGAGGTATCACACCCCGTGTTCTCCATTGTCTGGATTGTGGTTGTGATCGAGTCTGTATAAACTATACATCTAGTAATTTTCATACAAACTCCATAGAACCGTTTTCTAATAGAAAATGTGAATATTATAAATCATAATTTCTAGGGAATCATTAAGATTGATACTTCTTCTTCTCTACTGGCTCTACAGCCCTTGGTGGGCTTTGGCCTCCTGCACGATCCTCCTCCACACATCCCTGTCTTCCGCTTTACTTTTCCAGCCTCTGATTCCGATCGTTCTTAGGTCCTCCATTTCGTCATCTAACCACCTTCTTCTCGGTCTTCCTTTTTTTCTTCTATTATACAATCTTCCTTTCAATTTTTTTTTTTTTTTTTTTTTTTTTTTTTTTTTTTTTGCATTCTATCTTTCGTCATTTTTCTATATGCCCTAGCCATCTTATCCTTTGTGCTTTTATAAATTTCACAATATCCTGCTTATTTATTAATTCTTCTATTTCATGATTATATTTTATTCTCCATTGATCTTTATCTTTTACAGGTCCAAAGATTCGTCTTAATATTTTCCTTTCAAATCTTCGAAGTATTTCTTCATCTGCATTGTTTAGGGTCCAAGTTTCAGCAGCGTATGTTACTATTGGTCTTATCAGGGTTTTATAAATCTTGGATTTTGTCCCTCTACTAATAAACCTATTTTTAATAGTGATAAATTTGCATAATATGCTGCATTTCCACTTTGGATTCTTTCTTTTATGCACTCGTTTAAATTATTATCATTGTTTACAAGTGCTCCTAAATATCTAAATTTGGATACCCCTTCAAATGTTTTGTCTCTAACTACTAGATTTGAAATTATTCTTTTGCTTTTATCTGCTGTCATTTTTATGTATTTAGCTTTTTTTCTCGTTTACTTCTAACCCTATTTCTGTAGACCTTCTTTCTAATTCTTCATAAACTTCAACTAACGTTTTTTGTCTCTTGTCACGATCACTACGTCATCTGCATATGCACATATTTGACTGGACTTAAAGAATATCGTACCTTTAAAATCAAGTTTTTCTATTGCTCTGTGCAGGGCTAGGTTGAATAGAGTTGCAGACAGTCCATCACCTTGTCTTACTCCTGCATTATAATCAAAATCTCGACTCATTTTATTCATTACTTTCACTTTGGCTTTTGTATTTTACAAAGATTGATACTACTGAATATAATTTGGTGCCAAGTGATGTCAAATGAAAGCCAAGAAGTTATCTCACAATTAATATTACCTAAAAACAAGCATTTTCCGTGAAATATTGTAGTAGAATTTTTCGGCAGAATAGAAACATTCCGTACCTGAAAAAGTAAAAAAATATAATATAATTATATAAATATAATTGATCTGGCACCATAAGATTATTATATTTTTCGATCTATGGCCCATTTTCTACGTGGAAGAAATTTTAACATTGAAGTAGTGCAAGTGGGTGTCACCGAATTCATCCCATCAAAAAACTGATACTAGTGCCATCGTGTGACCTCGCTAAATGGTGGCTCAAAGGCCATAGAATCTGATGATCTCTACTTTGAAAATTAGTTGACTGCTTGTTAGAACACATTACAAATAATCGTTTTTCTTAGAAAACGATATTAACTATGATATAGTATCTACAATATCATCTTACCCCGTGGCAAAGTGTACTCCTTAATCTATTGCTGAACATTTAACATAAATGCGCAAACTATTCATATTTAGTTTTATTATGAGTATTAATTTGTTTAACTGATGCATAATTTATTTATTACTGCAATAAATTGAAGCAGATAATGTAATAAGCGCGTTTTTTTAAGAATAGTTTGCACGAGAACAGAAAAAGTCATGTGAGTGCAGCACACCAAAATAGACACCTGTGGCTTGAAGCTCTTCATTTACTGAGCAGTTAAGGAAGAGATGGCTTCATTAGCACTAGTAAAGGGCGATGTACTGAAAATTGCTAGACACATCCGCCTATGCCAGAGCACGTGCGTCAAGTAATAAAACCTTCTCCACATTATGGGGAAACACGTGTAGCGTCCTGAAAGACAGCAAACAACGCCTCGCGGCTTTACGACCTAAAGGTGCCGCTACGCTACGTTTTTATGACGAGCTGTTAAAGAATCCTTTCACGCCTTTGCAAAAGACCTCCATGCAAAGCGAGCAACATAAATTTCCTGGGTGGAGACATATGCCCTGTGAAATGACTTGAAACGATTTTCTCTGCATATTGCAATGATACACTTGAGTTTCTTTACCTCTGCACTTTGAAATGTGCGTCGGTTTGGTCGCAGAAAAACTGAATAAGCAATAAAAATCTGATTTGTGCACACACGACTTTCTCTCTACCTCTTTATAAACTATTCTTACAAATGTTTATTCCTTTATTTATTGTTAATGGAGGTAATTCACAAGAATGATCTTATTTCTAATTTTCTTGTAAGTAAAATGGAATATGAAATTACAGTAGACTATAAATGATAGTCAAATGTTTTAAAGCTGACCTCTTGATTTTCTTTGAATGTCCGAGACAAAAGCAAGCAAACAAAAGAATAACGATTTCGCATTTGACAAAATTATGAGAATTGAGAACATAAAAACGTACGGTAATAACGAGGAACATCTGGAAGATAGTTCACTTGTCAAAAAATTATTTGGCAAAATTGTGTGTTTTTGAGATCAACATTTCTTGTCTATTAAGGTTTTATATATCACTTTTCGTTTACTGTTTTCGCAAGTTATTCAGAAAAAGAGCATTTTTCAGGACATTCAAGAGATGCATTTTATTATAAAAATATCTTCAGCATGTGATGGGTATTACCTGACTGGACTGGAGTACGCTAACGAGGTGATTCGGCACGAGGTCCAACGTGATTTATTATGCCTATTGTCCCAAGTGGGGCATCCCCATATATGAATATAGGAGTGGGTTTACACCTTATCATTCCTCATATACACGCCTCGTATCCCTCAGCCACCACAGTGCAGAGGGCAGGGTCCAGTTGGAAACTCCCCGGAAGCTTAGAACAACCGGCATCCCACCGTATTGTGGATTTCACCAGCTCGGGTTCGGAGACTAGGCATCATCCTACCGGATGGAGTAAGCTTTTGCTAAGAGAATATCATCCTGCCATGCAGCGCCGAGACTCCCGCTGACACTTCTACTCTGAAATAAATCACCAGATGAGAGATGATGTGAAATGATAATGAACATGAAATGGAGGAAGGAAATTAGGGGGATGTAATTAACTTATCCAGCATTAGCCCGGTGATTCGGGAAAAACCATCAAAATATTGGTCAGTTACGCTGGCCACGGGAAGCGAACCCGGACCTCCCGAATGCGGGACACAGTCGAAATCACCAAAGGCATTCCGCTCAGTAATACTATCTCTACACTAAATCCTGAGTCGTCATATGAATGATTAGAAATTGTATACCCTGTCACATATTGTGAAATTGAATCGGTTGTTTCAGAAAGGCTTTATATCCAGGTGGCATAGATTTAAGAAAACTGAGTAAATAATTTTATTATTTTTAAAGGAGGTATTTTTTTTCTAATTCTTTTAATTGCCATTTTAGTGAAATCGATAATAACTAGCATTCTGACAGGTTATGTTTACATATGTTGTGTCTATTTTCTGGTAAAAGCTAAATATTTGTAATGGACATAGAACCATTCTCAATTAAGTGAGAAATAACAAACTAAAGATTTCAACATATGCAATAAACCTGTTTAATCAACATAGAAATTAAAGAAACATTTGAGGCACAAATAACGCATGTAAACACCTTTTTTTGTTAGAAAAGGAATATAATAAGCACTTTATTGTTTGCATCCTATGCTCACAGAACAGTTGACCACTAAAAATCGTATTCCAGAACTCTAAAACACCCTCTTCTCGCACTATATAATCAGCTTTGTCTGCCATCTTAATTGCAATATTGCATTGCTTAAACTGCCCTGGACATAGGACTCTTGAAATTAACAAGAATTTATCAGCTCTATTTTGTGGCTATTTGACTGAGTATGAAGGCCCTGTCTGCACTCAACGATGGGTGTACTTTAAAGGAACACATAAATTCTTCTAAGTTAAAAAGTAAACATGTGAAATTAGGGCCTTTCTGAAATAAGCGATCCATTTAATAGTAACATTTTAAAAATACCGTGTCGAAAACCCTAGACCAGTAACGGTTTATATTTCGAAGTGGTTAATGTCACCAAAATTTATTTGAAATAACGTCTGTGCTTTGTCTATCATTAGCTTGTCTGTCCCTTACAGTTTATAAATTGCAAAAGAAATATAAAAACTCCCTTCCGGATGAAAAGAAATTCACAAAACATTCCGCAACAATTCAAAATGCATTTTATTTGCCATATAAATTCCTGAACTATGTGGTATTTTAATCAATATATAGCTTTTTTTTAAGAAAAAATACGAACGCTGTTGTATCCAAAGGACATTTTGGGTTGGAATTGCATGTTTGACAGATATTGTGTTTAAATACCAAGTGTTGGTGTAATTTGAATTCTTGTTTTAAAATTACGAGGGTGGGTAGACGAAAAGTAATGCCTCCTATTTTTTCTCTTTTAATTGCCAAGAAAATTGAATCCAATTTACTTAGCTTGAAAACTACAACATTGACGATTAATTTGTCAATATTCAATATAATCTCCGCCCTTTTCCACAGATTTGGTCTACCTTTTAACTAGGACATGTATTCCAGTGTGGTAAAACACACGGTCCTGCTTCCTAAGCCACTGATGCACGGACGTCTTCACAGCCTCCTCATCTTCAAAATGAATCCCACGATGAGCTTCCTTTAGTGGCCCGAACAGATGGACGTCCGATGGTACCAGGTCAGGGTTGTATGGGGGTGAGGTAAGACTTGCCATCCTAATTTCTCAATTTTTGCAGTGGTGTAACGGCTGATGTGTGGTCTTGCATTGCCATACAAAAGAAGAACATCCGCCACAGTTACTGTTGGGCGAACTCGGCGAAGACGTGCTTTCAGCTTTTTGAGAGTTCTGACGTATTGGACAGATCCTATTGTGCATCCCTGCTCCAAAAGTCAATCATAAGCACACCCTCTGCATCCCAAAACACTGTCGCCATAACTTTCCCTGCCGACCGCTGAGTTTTGAATTTCTCTTTTTTTTCCGGTGACGTTGTGTGATGCCATTCCATTGATTGTCTCTTTGATTCAGGTTCAAAACAATGAACCCACGTTTCGTCTCCAGTAACATTTTTTCCAGAAACTCCTCTCCCTCCAAATTTAAGCGCTGCAAGTGTTCGAAGGCTGTTGTTTTCCTTGTTTCTTTGTTTTGGGCGGTTAACATTCATGGTACACAACAATTCACCTGTTGTTACCCGGCGATCACCACGAATGATTTCATCTACTCGCTGAATGTTGCATGGAGTCACTGCAGTCACCGGCCTGCCGCTTCGCTTTTCAGCTGCCAGCTACATCTCTTTAGCTTCGTTACAGCGACAAACCCATCGTCTAACAGTGCTGACATCTACCGTTACATCACCATACGCACCTTTAGCCTTTCGTGAATGCGAATTGGCATTTCGAATTCCGCAGTCAAAAATTCAATCACAGAACGCTAATGCGAATGTTGATGTCAGCCATTTTGCAAGAGGATGCAGTGCTGCCACCTGTTGACTTAGGAAGTTACTACTGCAGGGGATTGGAGAAGAAGGTTTGAGGAATTGCGCCAAATACAAATTGTCAAATAACTTACTTATTTAAGGAAGAAAAATAGGAGGCATTACTTTTTGACCCAGTGTCGTATGTTGTTCACAGACAGAGAGGCAAAAACACGGTTAGAGTTGTTCTAAATTCTTTTATTGAGGTGACTTCAGAACCTAAATTTCTTGGGAAACCTTGGCATACAATTTAAAGATGAGTAGTTGCAGTAAATCTTACTACTAGTAGATGGTGAAGAAAATGAAAATAACATGGGTGTATTTCTTGCTGTCGCTCTGTACTAATTGCGCTATTTTGACTTACAAAGTAGATCTTCAAAGAAAACTCGGGAATATTTAAGCTGCATTCTGGTAACGAAAGTTCCCTGCCGTAAATTTTGTAGCAATTTCATAAAAAACGTCCACCTCGTACTTGTTTCTGCGTACAGATGACGATAATAGGTGTTTCAGTAGCCGCACGCATCTAAGGCGGGTAAATATGTTGAGCGTAGTCGCGTCTTAATACAAGTAGACTGCATCAGATTGGGTCCATGTTTTACGTTGTTTACTGCATTAGTTGGAAATGAGGTTTTGGAAACTTATCCAAGTTCATTGCTATGGAAGAGCATATGGACGTGGTCGTCTCTCTTCCCATGCAATTCCAGCAATACAATTAATTCACGAATGAGTAACAAGTTTATGAAAACAAACACACTCTCTCACACACATACACACATCTACCTCCTGAGCCACAAGTACTGCTGTTATTGTTGTTTTGTTACCCAATTACGTAAGCAAACAATTGCAGAATATAAAATAACTGAACTCGTATAACATAAATGGAATAATTAAAGCGCCTATGTACCTCCCCTCTCCAGAAAAATTCCAATATGAAACCGAAATTAAAAAAGACTTTCTCATTAAAACTGCTGTTTATACTTTTATGTTACTGTTATTATTAGCAAAAATAATTGGCGCTGATAATTGGTGAATTGCGGTCAGGAAATAGTGGCTAGCGCTGAGAGTTTGCAAATTATTTGGTACCGCCAGCTGCCTCCAAGCACTGGTCATCAGAGCACATTCAGATCTGTGAAAGTTGGCTTGGAGTGTGTAGCAGCTGGCTTAACACTTGTCATCACTTAGGCGTACTTTATTGAATGCCTTTAATAAAAGGTATAGTTTTGAAACATTAGTCCATGTGACATTGCGAATCATGCAAGATTCTTTCAGGCAAAAGGGGACATAAGGATACATCTGGTATTTTTAGCAAAACAGTAATTCTTTAATACTCACTAATACAGAATACATAACTAATAATGTTGCTAAAAGTTTTAAACTATTTAAACGACCAGCAGTAACAAAGTGGGTTAGTTCTAGAACAAAACTAAACAGTGCCTACAACACTTATATAAAACTGGTTGTAACATACTGTGGGGAAATTCTAATAACAGCGTCAAAATCTAACACATCTGGAACAAACACTAAATCAAGGTCTGCCCTTAATAACTGGAGCAAGGAAAACTACGCCAATTGAAGCTTTACACATTGTTACCGCTGCGGCAGTACTTTCTCTCCGCCTCGCGGCTGCACGTACCTGGATTCGACGTCGGGACTCCTTCGTCGGTCTCCACGTCGTCGTCTGCTGCCTGATTCACCCTTGGCTCTAGCTGCTGTCTCATGCATGGACTCCTTTTGGGTTCTCAGGGTGTTAAGGTTGAGACAACACTAACCAGCGATAATCTCTGAACTGCTTTAAATTGTCCTTACACTTGTGGAACCCGGGCACCCTTAAATAACTGCACTTTCGGCGGACATTTTATAATATATTTTACTGGACGCGACACGTCGTCGGACACACCAGACGGATGTATATAGAATGAGCAATGAGCAACAAATGATGACTGAATGGGGGTTGCTACCCTCTTATATGCATAGCACGGCGTCACAAGGAATAATTAAGAGGATATTGACCTGTGAAGTTAGAAGTCAGAAGTTTATTAGATCAAAGTAGTCGCGGTATAAAGAAGAACTGGAAATCGCGCGGAAGTAACTTTAAACCAGTAATCCAGGGTTTCAAGTAAAATTGAATTTATCTTAGAAAATTCACTAACAGGTTGTCACCGATCCAAGTAGATAAGCAAACTTAGTAGGAATTAAACCAAATAATTCTGCAACAAACAAAGTGTTATTAATACGACTGAGTAGCCAACAACCACCAAAATCCATTTCCCACAACCATTAACCTGAGGATAAGAGAACCCATAGCTTCAATTAGAACCCAATCAATTTAAAACCGGTATGCGGGTTTGCCGCAACTTGTAGCCACCTCTGCAAAAATGACCCAGACATAGGTGACGCAATCCTTGTGCAAAGGAACATTGTTTGAGCAGGCTAAGTTATCGTCCGGTCAAATTTTCTTACCCATTCACTGCTTTGCATATAAACAATCTTACGACACGACGACAATGAAGTGCTCCTAAGGAAATACATGTATGAACTCACGGACTGTATGGGACTGGTTCGGCTAGTGCCGCGAAGTGTGCTTGGTGTCAAATGACACCAAGTATACTTCCTCATAATGGCACGTAGAAGGAACCTAAGATGTTGTCATCCTCCGCTGCAGCGCCAACTCCGAGCTATCGGCCGTTGGAGTGAGAAGTGGAGGATGGCAATTAGCCCCGAGAAGAGCTCCGCTCTTCTCCTGGCTAAGGTCCGAGCTAGGCGACCGGATTAGTCGCTGAGGTTGAGGCAGAGGCAAATCCCCTGGGTTCCCTCTGCCAAACACCTTGGCGTACTCCTCGATCGTGGCCTCACCTACGCACCTCACGTCCGGGTCAAAGCCGGACAAGGGCATGCAGCACTCAGGCAGTTGTACCCTGTACTAAAATCCACCATGCCAACGCACCTCAAGCTACGCCTGTATCGGGCGATTATACCGCTCCTGATTCTGTACGGCTGCGAAGTCTGGGGATCAGCGGCTCCGACCACTATCCGCAGACTACAGTGCGTCCAGAACAGGGCACTGCGAATGATCTATGGTACCGGACGTAGATTCCCGTCCCACATCCTTCACACCTATTCCGGAGTCCCGTACATTGTGGACGTGGTGCGGGATCTCTCCCGCACCATCTACAGTAAGCTACACTCTCATCCTAATAACCTGATGAACACCCTTGGCCGTTAGGACCACAGGGTTCCTCGCCGCCAACCGAGCTACTGGTTGCCCAAAGATGCTTTGGGTAACCAGAACTAAGCAGGGCCACTTTCCCCTGATTCCATACCCCCAAGCCCAAAAATGGGCTTGGTAAGTCCCATACCTAAGCATTAATTCCTTTCCCTCTAGCCTGTCAAGCGGACTGTGCTCAGATGCCACCCAGGCAGGCGGAAGAGCGGAGGCAGCACTGGGCGCACACCTCTCACGGGACAATAGTGCTCATTTAAGGCTAGATATAACACTTCCCAAGACAACCGCCTGTGACACATTCTATTATACTGCCCAGATAAAGCTGCACTAAGCAGCTAGGTGCTGGGTAGCAAACACTCCGCCCAGGTATACCTGGACGACTTGTCTCTTCTGCTGGTCTGCAAGGGGGAGAATTGGCGTTCCCGGCCACGTCGTTCAAATCGAGGAATGCAAAATCGGACGACGCAAGTTTCATTGTGGGTGCGTCGTAGAGGGCAACTTGATCATGGGAATGATTGATTTGGAAACGAATGAGGTGCGGATGACGATATGCTCCAACAACAGGAGGGATGCAAATACGCTCTACAGTTTAACTGTAGCGCCAATTTTCCCCCTTACAGTATACTTGGTGTCATTTGACATCATGCACACTTCGCGGCAGCAGCCGAACCAGTCCTATACAGTCCGCGAACTTTATATATATATATATATATATATATATATATATATTTCCTACGGAGCATTCCATTATCGTCGTGTTCTAGGAGTGGAGAAACAAGTATAGTATGGCTGCACTCAATTCTTCAATATTGCTACATCACGCAGTAAGTAAATAAACAGTTAATAACGTTAAAAGAACGCCTACCAACACGAAATTGCACTAAAAAGTAAAGAAAGTTTATTAAAAATCATGGTTGTATATAAAAACGTAACAAAATGTGAAGAAATCAGAAAAAAATCTCCGCGTCGCATATTAGAAAGAAGAATCTTTAATTTAAATAATATCGTCAATAAAAGAGAAACTCCTCCAGACATGGCTAGGGCTAGCTTTAGAAACTATAAACACAAATGACCCTTTGGTAAACTGGACACATATTTATACAGATGGCTTCATCTTAGATGTACATGGAGATGGAGCTGGTGGAACGTACGAAATCCTCTTTTTCAACAAACATGTTGGAGGAAATTATACATATTTTGATGATGAGGCTTTAGCCATTTATCTTTTGCTCCAGACCATTATTTGGCTGAAACGATACAAGAATATTGTTACTTTGTCAAGTTCTAAAGTAGCATTTCTGGCTGTAATATTAACTAGTCATTCAATGATGGAACAAATTCTATAAATACAAAATATATAAACAGCTTGGAAAACATACAGTTTTCCAATGGATTCCAGCCCATTAAGGAGTTCACGGAAATGAAAGGACTGATATATTTTAAAAAGGATTAAACTATTTTAAATCTCTTTAAATCTTTTAAATTAAACAGAACGAAACAAAAGACTGTTCATATGAATCAACTGACTGAAAAAGTTGGCAACCGAAATATGAAACCATTTGTATAAAATCCCTATGTCATTCTGGAATTGACGCTTAAATTGCTGTTACCAAATAAGGGTTACTACATTAAATGATTGCCTAGAGAAAAATTCCCATAGAATTGGGAAAAGTGTGTATTGTACTCTCAAGATATATAAATGAATAGAGAACATCTACAAACCTGTGGAGCTTTACAAAAGTATCAAGATATAACTTCTAATTACTGGGAAGCCAGAAGGAGAGAAACTTCATTGTCGACTCCAGAGCATTATTGGGATGCATACATTGTTACTCACTAAAGGTGTCCATGATAACTTCAGCGTCTAAACCATTGAAGATACCTTTCCACTTGTTAACATAATTAGCTAGTTTAGGGAGCATGCAGTAAACAACGGATTAAAACCCTTCTCATAAAAATAGCTGCAAGAACATCATACCAGATTACTATTGAAGAACGCCGAATGCTAATAAATAAAATGCATTTTACAACAATACCGTCTATTAATTCATATTAAGACAAAGGCATTCCTTTGTGCACTAATCCTGGGCAGTAGTTCTCACATTGATAGATCGTGCACAAATGTACTTCAGTTGTACCCTAGTCAATATGTTAGAATAAGAAAGCAAGTAGAAGCAGTAAAAAAACTGTTCGCGCTATTGTCTGCTTAGGAGGAAACAGCAAACAGGAAAGAACTGTAGATTTTGCTCTGTTTCCTTCCAGATGCACCTGAAACTTGTAAGGTAAATAAATATATTAACTGAGAGTTGATGTCAACAGCCAGTTGATCTTCGCAAGACCTGCTTGTAAACATCGGTAACAGCTTAGAAAGTATATCGTGTAGCTGTTTTGTCAGGAACTCTTTGCCGATATAGCAGGAGAATAAATGATAAAACACATTTATCTCCAATTTCCTCATAGAATTGAATCCTGGAAGTAAGCTCTTAATAACAATTGGAGTGCTTAAACTGGTGAAAAATCAACACTTTTTACTGCGGAAAACCGTCTTAATGTTGGATATCCAGCAATAACGACACACATTGCTATCAAATTATTTCCACAACAAAATGAATGCACTGAAGTGTAATTGAATGCGTACACTTAAAGTCCTTCCTTTTATCTCCTTTATACACTGGCTGCATTACGGTCCTAAGGTTTCAAGGAGAAGAATACGCAGAGCAGATAAGTACTCTGTGGGTAACATTTAGTTTTTTATTCCTTTTGTTAAGAGACGCGGTTGTGGAGGGAAGGGCTACCTGAATTATGAACTCCCTCGAACGAGAGGAGGAGAGAAATGAGATTAAAATATTTCCTCTCTTTTCCTTTGCCTGTCTAAGCCTCTGTGATGGAGTTCTTTTGTTGTTCGCGGTGTTTGTTACCGTTATTGTTTTCAACGTTTCATAACAGAAATCGCATTCCTCCCGACTCTTCGTGATTAAATAAGTTCCTTCATAATAGCCTTTCTACTAGACAATGTGTGTGTGCTTTGGTCTCTACATTTATTTGCTTTGGATCGGAGAAAGTTTAATACTTGCCGGAAGGAAAGCGCTATATGCTGTATATTAAAATACTCTCTTTCATAGCATATCTTTGGCTATCTTTATGCTCCTCAGTGGTGTGCAGCAATACTGTCAGTCTAGATCTGAAGGTCTCGTGTTCAAACGATGGTTTCAAGTGCTTAAAAGTGATTAGAAGAACAGTCAGGATTTGTAATACAAAGGTCGTGGACAGTTAAAATAATGTAAAAATAATAGAATTTAATTGCCCAGTTTATATAACATTTGTAGACCTTATAAAGGTATTTGATAAAGTAAAAAGAAATAAAATTTTGGAGGATATGACTATTAGAGGAATACCTTGAAATATTTAAAGAAATATATAAGTTTACAAATATATGTGTAAAACAAAAGAATAGAAATTTTAAGACAGCAGGTATTAAACCCGAAGTGAGGCAAGAGTACTGAACATCACCCAATTTATTTAATTTATACTTAGACAACGCAATCTGAGAAAGGGGACATTGGCTAAATATTTGAAAAATATCTTCTGATATTAATGAAAAACAATTCTGAAATGACACTCCTATATGCCGATGACCAGGTAATCTTTTCCAATAATAAAAATACGCTACAAAGGACACTATGTGATCCACATAAAATAATTCTTAATTACAATTTTCACATCTCAAAATATAAAACTAAATCCATGGGATTTTAAGGAACTGGTCCTTTAAGATGTAAACTATATTAGACAATAACATAATTGAACAAGTACATACATTTACACTTTTAGGAATTACAGCATCATACATTAAAGAAATAGATATTGGAAGTAAAGTTGAAAGATATTTAAAAATATGTGGTACTTTAAACATAACAATGACGAAATCTCTAAAACCATGGCAGTTCACATACAACAGCGAAACATCTACTCCCAAAAAACGATGCATAATCCAATGAAATACGCATTTGCAGCACACTATAAGCCTTTGGAAGTTTAATGCTTGAATATGGATAAGAAGAAAAAGAACAAGAAGAAAGGCGATGTATTTGCTGGCATGTGATACAAATCCCGTAGGACAAATTCTGGCACACTGGTACCACTGATATATTCTGGTGTGGTTAATGAGCAATATGTATTTTAAACTTTAAAAGAGTAGACCTAGATGCTGACAATATGCTGACGTAGCACTTTTCATCAATTTAGCAATTTAATTCTAAATGATGCCTTTACTTTAACAACATCTAAGTAGCACTGTCGTGGCTCCTTTTTTTGTAATTTACGTCCTCCAAAGTTAGGTCATATCGGACGATAAATGAAATGGGTAAAATGGTGCTCAAATAAATCCAGGATTCACAAAGCTTAGAGTTATCCGACATTCATCTTTCTGAATAAGGGAAAAATCTTCTGTTCACTGTGGTTTGTCTCTCACTTCAGTTAAATACTTGTTATTATAGGTACCTTAACAAATCGTTAGTAACTGTATAGTATAATTGATAAAAGAACTGGAGCCTTAGACTCTTATAAGCGTGTCGACTGCATTCAGGAAACTACAATATGCTGCAGCAAAACCTAAGTAGAATCAATGTTGAGACAAGGGTGTTTTAAGGAGGTCACCTTCATAAAGAGGAATTGAGGCAACTTCAATATCAATGGGAGCAGCCTCATTTAGGTCTTCATTAATTAATTTCGTGTATTTGTTCACTAGACCTTTGACATTATGTAAATGCAGGGTTTTGAAATCACAAAATGAAAGGCTTCAAATTGGGCAGTAGGATAACTTTAAGAACGAGCAATCAATGAGAAAGTCCAATAAAGATGACCTACTAAGCTTATTTACGTAGCAATGGACTATTATTTATTTTGTCATATATTTCATTTCCCATGTAATTGCATACTACGGTATTTATTTTTCATTCATCAGTAATATTGCAGTTCAAATGAGATCTGTTTTCGAGAGAAAATATTGCCGGGAGATTGTGAACCATATAGTTCATTTTCTTACCTTCACTATAACGTAAAAACCGGGTAAGATAGTTCTGCAGCTACCTAAAACCTCAATCCCAAGGTTTATTTTGGTATTACGGACGCAGCCTTGGCACGATGCACCTATTGCCTTTGTCTAATTAAGGTATTAGTTGCTCCATTTACAAGTATGTATCGGAATTTTGTAATTTGTGGAACGACTCGAACCACTGTGATTCATTGGGGATTGGATGTAAAATTTCATTGATACCTTTTCGAACAAATGAATTAATTGGCTATTTAAGGTTATATAATTTTAGGCAATGACTGCACATTATCCTAGATAATAGCAATGCTCCAATACCTCCTTTGTTCGTCAATCGATATACATTTGTTTGGGTCTAGTTGACACAGTCTGACTTGAAAAGTGTAATCTTTTCCTTTTTACCTTAACCAAGAACTTACATGTTGGAAAATGTAGTATTTTGTTTAGCTGAGGCCTAACCTCTTAGTGACCACATTGAGGATTTTTTTTTAAATTTAAATTTAAGTCCTCCAACTAAGTCATATCGGACGATGAATGAACTGGGTGAAACGATGCTCAAATGAGTTCGGGGTCCATGGGGCTTAGAGTTGTTCGACATTAGTCTATCAGGATAAGGGAAAACCCCGGAAAAACCTTATCCAGGTAACTCGCCCTGACCGAGATTCGAACTCGGTACCTCTTGAACGTGAGGCAGACATGCTACCATATGTGCTACCGAGGCGGGCCTATTGAGGATCGTGCTATTTCTAACCTTAGACATATTAATGTAAGTATAGCCATAAAAGCATAGTACTTCAAAGATAATATTGCGACTTTGTGGGTTGGTAGAATTAAAAGTCCGAGTTGCAGAAATTAAAAATCTCCTTTATTTTCGTAGAAAAACTCTTATAGATTACAGCAGCATTACGTTACATACACCATCAGTCTACCAAGGTCGATCACAATAGCAAACAGTGACAGCAGATTACATCCTTAGCTCTCGTTACAACAAAACAGCTGGTTGTCTCTCATTTCACAACACTGTTTCACACTGTTTGCGAGCCGTCACGTCCTTAAATACCTATTTCGTAAATTCGAGATATTTCTGGAACAAACAGAAATCGAATGTTCTATCACCTTCCAGAAGCGTATCCCTATCGGTTCCGGCAGGACTTTTATCTCGTCCTATCATTATTTCTTCCGGCATACTACTTATCTCCAGGCTTTTTGTCACAAGCCGCGCTATCGCGGTCGGGTTCGCGACAATATAAAAAGGTCGAATATATAATTTAAGCTCACATGTTGTGGTTTTACAATGAACAGAATTTTTGTCTTGCACTCTAATACAGTCTCCATAGATATTCTGACATCTTTCGATGTTTCAAGTTTGTTTGGTTATCTTTAACTCAGTACAACAATATCTTTATTTTATTATACTATTAACATTTTAAATACTTATTTTAGATAAAAAGTAAAGTATTCCTACAGACAAAGATAACTCTTCTGGCCTAACTACACGTAACCTTTCAATAGTCACCCTTTACTGCGATACACTACTGAATTAACATTTCAGTTCCCCTCCAAAACTAGTCAGAAGTGTGGTCTGCAAAATGAGCATAAACAGCATTCATCACTTCTTCGTCATCTTTAAATATCCCTCTTCAAATGCCCTTGTGTTTTGAGACGAGGAAATAATCACTGGGTGCTGGATGTGGGCGTACAGCATATGGTTTATCTCATAGACGTCGCATTTCCTCATAGTTTCCATTGCAATAAGAAGAGTGTGCACAGGTTCGTTGTCCTGAAAAACGTGCACACCTCTACTAAGCTTTTCTTTCTTTTCTCTTCGACAGAACCGGTCTAGACAGCATATCAGCATCGTTTTCTGTGGTATTCCTCTCCTTAATTAGGACTTACAGTTCCGAGAGTTGGTGGCCATGATCTTCTTGATCGACTGAGTAACCTTGACCTTTGGGGATTATACTAGGCTATTCTATTGACCCTTTCTTGATCAAGGGATATTAGTAGGGGGCCATAGCTTCATCTCTTGTAACTAAAGTTTTGAGAACTTCCATCTCGTCGCGACAGAGCTTCAGCGATGTCTGACAACACATAACTGATTGCTGCTTTTGGACTGAGGAAGCAAATCTAGACACCTATCTCCCACTAATCTTTTTCATTTTTAAAGGTTCATTAATAATACGAGCTCGTAATTGGAAGGACTGTTGTTTTAGAATGGCCCAATCTTGCTGTTATTTCTTTAACCTTCAGCCGCGAGCTTCCATAAGAGCAATGTTGTCAGGAATTGACTTTCTTCAAGGGTGGACCTGCATGCTCAACTTCAATGATTTTTTACCCATTTAACCTACTCTGGTATAATAGCGGCTGAGGGTATTCGCAGTCCCATCGACATCATAGTTACAACTAGAGTAATCCTAGAAAAAACAGATTTGGAACGCCTGCAAAACAATCAAGACAACATAATTGATATGCATTGATGTCAACAGATGCTGTTAAACCGTAAGACACGCCTTTCTTAAGACGATATGACCATACAAGTTAAACAGATCTAAACAAATAAAACAAGCTCTCCCTAGCGAAATTTATCAATACTTTTCAAATCGCGCTTATGAAAACTTGACATGCAGAAGCTTGTGTTTTGCTATTTTAATTACTGAATGAGATGACTATGCGGTAAATCGTAAGGCTCGCATTTAGTAGCTCGCGGACTCGATTACATCCACTAGCCAGACTGACCTTGGGTTTTTATTGTTTTTCTTGATCGGTAGGTGAATGCTTTTCCATCACAGTTGAGATTACAGATTTCATAGCACATGGTGACTCTGTACAGATGACGCGGCTATTGCTCAAAAGAAAGAGTACTTGCTTAGACACTAGAGGCCTGCTTGATTGTTCTTTTCCCTCTCCTAGTATCTCCAGTAATGAAACGTGTCCTCGACTCACCTTGCCCTATAGCCTCCTAACAAGGGAACTATCACTGTACTCACAGCGCTACGCACCTGAAAATTTGATGCCCGCTGTATATAAACCCTCTGCACCAAAATATACTATGGAGTAGAATCACAACGCCCAAAACTGAATCCTGCAATGTGCCGTATACGACCACTTGCAAGTAGATACTGGGCATCCCTTGTCAGCTCTGTGTCGGGTGTTTGCTTACGTATGCCATGTGTAGGCCGCTGTCCGTCAGTACAATGCTGTGTTATTATGCCTATATGTTCCTACGTATTCTGAACTAATTTTGGATTACTTACAGCTATACTCTGCACCTGATTTTGGGGGTACAGAGACACTCCACATAGAGAAATGATGCCATCGCACTCTCAAGTCAATAGAGGTATGGGCATAGTGATCGTTCCTTTAGGACATTCATCTATTTCTCACTTAATCATGAGAAATGGATCTACGAGGGCTGTTCAATAACGAATTATCACAATTTTTTTGACAGCGTACCTTTAATCATTCTCATAATTTTGATCGCTTTTCTCAAAAAAGCCTCTCCTGAATGCGATATGCTGAAAACCATTTTTTTAAAAAAAATCCTTCAAAATTGCCTCTGCAGCCTTCACCATTACATCTGATTATGGATAATGCCTCCCATGAAGGCGTTTCTTCAAATTAGGAAATAGAAAAAAGTAACATAGGGCTAAATCCGGATTATAGGGAGGGTGAGGGATGCACTTCAAATTGGTTTTCTCAAGATATTCAGCAACAACTTTGGCAATATGCAGCCGCGCATTATCGTGGTTCAGCATCCAGCCTGCTTCACGGAAATGTAGTCTTTTGCGCCTGATATGGACTTGCAATGTTTTCAGGACATCCCTGTAGTGCTGTCCAGCTACTGACATGTGTGCAGGTACAACATGCTGATAAACCATTCCATGAATATCAAAGAATGAGATGACCATAACTTTCCCAGTGGAAACAACCACTGTTGCCTTTGGGGGTTTAGTGAAGGAGATTTCCACACTGAGCTTTGCTCTCAGGATCAATATGATGTAGCCAAGTTTCATCAGCAGTGATTACGTTTGCAGGAAACTCCGGATCTTCCTCTAACATCAACTGTAACTGAATGCAGACCTACATGCGAATGTCCGTTTTTTCGGGAATCAACACTCTTGGAACCCATCGTGCACAAACACGTCTCATGTGTAATGTTTCTGTCACCAACGTGTGGGTGGCACCCAGTGAAATGTTCAGTGCTTCAGAAAGTGATCTTAAGGTAATTCGTCGATCCTCTCTCACAATGACAGCAACAGTGTTGATGCTTTCTTCCGTAAAAGCAGTAACTGGAGCACCGGGTCCACCTTCCTTTGAAATTGATTGTATTCCATCTTTAAACATTTTAAGCCACCTTCGAGCTGTGCTGTTCGGAAGAACAGACTTTCCTGTAACATTTTATAGGCCTCAACTGAAGATTTGTTGAGAGGAAAGCAGAATTTCAAAGCCGCAAATTGTTCCTCGCGTGTTACCTCCATTGCAGCGGTAGGCGATACTAAACATGTCTGAACTTGCCTGGTGCTCATAGGCTGGAACCAGGAGTACCAACAATGAAATTACTACGGCGTGTTTGTTTCACATTAAACTACAGGATATAATAAGTTTGAATTTTTCTGCGAAAAATTATGACCGTAAAAAGTTATGATCATTCTTTATTGAACAGCCTTCCTATGTTTGTCAAAGCGTTCCTCTCTCCAGTTGCATAATCTACACGATTAAGGTTTGTGCACTCATGTAAACACGGGAACAATTGAGAAAAATATTGCACAATTTAAGGAACTGTGAAAAAAGAAATACTTTTGCTTTCAGATGTAAACTTTATGCTCCCACTCGTATATTCTCTTTAAGGTACCCTGCAGCGCTTCACATAAATACAACGGAGTATTTCTGGAATTAAATCCAACCAAACATTTCAACGCCATTTGCTTTATGTTTAGGCACCGGAAAAGCGCCAGTGAATTACTGTCCGTACCATAAAAATACAGAGTGAGAAGGAGTAATTCTCGGAAATGCTTACCTCCCTGCTTTCTCTTCATGTAAACACATGGACAGATGTTTCTGGAAACATTTTCTCATTGGCTGACTCACATTTATGTGCACTCTAAACAGATGTGTTGAAATCAAGGAACGCTAGAAAGTAGGGTTTTAACACTCAAGCTACTCTTTGACTTTAGTTTAAATCGGTAATTGTAAGCTTTCGTCTGGTTCTTAAAGATAAAATTGAAAATTTTTGCGCTTTAATGCAGTGAGATTGCGATCAAGAAATGCATAGTGGAAGAAATGCAATCTCAAATAGATTTTACCAGGAAAGTGCCCAGTTCACGATTTGTCTGCTGGTAGCGGAAACTATCAAAAAGGTGTTTTTGAAGGGCTTTTACTCAATTTAGATTCAATATTGGAATATCAGTAAACTGCCTGTAGAATGACACATTTCGATGGGCTTCTTTTATGTAACTTCTACTAGAGCTTAGTACTTACTCTCAGTAATGAGAACACCTTACCTATATGGTAGTCTTTAGTCTTTTTACTTCATTACGTACTAACAGTAAGTACGCGATTTAGTAGGAAAACATGTTTTGAGGCCACCTGAACAAAGAACGAGTACTTAAAAAAAAGAGGTCCTATGTCTGTCATGCTGGTAATACATGTGGAACAGTAAGCCAATATTGGAGCTTTCCTCAGAGTAGGGAATTTGGAACAGAGTACACTCAGCCTCACTAATTATTATTGAACAACAGAGTAGTTAAGGCATTGCAAACTCAGAGGGCTGTCACAGGGCTCAAATGGGCTAAGAGTCTATAGAGCTTAAGTTACCCTACGTTCATCTTCCAGGATCATCTTCCAGGATCATCTTCCAGGAAAAAGCCTTAACCAGATAACCCACCCTGAACGAGATTCCTACTTGGGACCTCATGGACGTGAGGCAGACACGTTACCAGTTACGCTACCGAGGACGGCACCATTGGTCTTGACCGATCGCACCATGAAATGAAGAGACCGCGCCGTGGCTCAGTGGTTAGACCGCTTGGCTCTCACCAAGGCGGCCCGGGTTCGATCCCTCGCAAAGTGAGATTTGTGGTAGAAAATACGGCGCTGGGGCGGATTTTCTCCGGGATCTCCGGTTTCCCCCGCCATCTCATTCCACCGGTGCTCCATGTTCATCTCATGTATCATCAGTGTCATCGCTTGCGGTGCCGTATGTAGTAAAAGCGGGCGTTAAACACTACACATTTCATTTCCATACATACAACACCGCAGGCAGTGTCATTAATGATACAGGAGATGAGGATGGAGCACCGGTGGAATGAGATGGCGGGGGGAACCGGAGCTCCTAGAGAAAACCCACCTGAGTGCCTTGTTGTCCATCACAGATCTCACTTTGTGGTCGCCTGGAATCCAACCCTTGGTGAAAGCAAAGCTGTCTAACCACTCAGCCACGGCGGGGTCTTTGCACCGTGAGTTAAATAAATACAGACACCCAATATTCTTAAGGGGAAAAAAAAAAGAAATTTTGTGGATACGCACAATTTAAATGAATAATAATAATATCTTTCCAACTCAATTAGTACTGTAGTGTGTAAGCATGGTTGTGTTAACAGCATTTCTACTGAGTGTGTACACGACGCATTACGTCACTTTCCCTGCACATGTACCTGTCACTTCCTCATTCGCTCACCAGGAGCAGCAGCGGTAGTAGCAATCCCGCGGCTTTCTCTTTTTACATCATTTTCGTTTCCAAGCCACACATCACTGTGATAGCTCAGTGTATATGACTCAGCTCTCAGCACATTGTCGCCGACATGACTGCCTTTGGTTAAATAGCTCACACCACCAAGTTTAGCCATTTTTTCGAATATTAATGTAAATTCGTTAATAACGGAGCGTCGGAAGTGTCATTTTCTCATCCATCCCTCTGTTGGCATAAAATAACTGACGAACTGTTGAATGTACGTAGAGACCCTAAGTACAAGAGGTTCAAGCGCTTAAATCTATATTCGTGTTTCAATTGTAGTTGCATTCAGTGAAAAATGAAGGAAAGGTATATGGAAAACCTGCTATAAATTCGGGATTTTTAGGCAAATCGCTGCATTTAGCGACTGAAAAAGTCTATATATTTCAAGATCAATTGAAATAGGCACTGACCAAGCCTATGTGGTACAATCGGCCAAGTTTTAAAATAACGTTTGACTATTCTTCGAGAAAGTTCTGTATCCGCATTCAAATTCTGAACTATTTGCGTTTATAAGATTCATATTAACAGGTACATTCAAAGGACGGAAGAAAACAAATATTGCTTAGTTACGAGATATTTCGGAATAGTTATAAGTGACTTGTAAATTAGATCTGCAAGTATAGCTTGTATGTAAATACAGAGGTGGCCAAAGTATTATATTGAAGCTCTGAAAAGCGTATTTATTTTACATTAATACACGAACTCGCAAATTTATGTACATGACACAGAAACTTTAGTCAATACTTTGTATACATTGTTTTGTTGTAAATTGACATTTTTATGTTTTACACTTATTTGTAATATTCCATTATAATGACAGATATTTGTGAGTTTCTCGATAAGTTGGGTAGCAACTTCACAATGGACATCAAGTTCATAACAGCACTATTTCCTTGCCATAGAAGCATTGAAAGATCTAAATCACGTAAGAATTGTGTTACTTGCTTGACTTTGTGATACGGTGCATCATCGTGCATAAATAAGCATGAATCATTTCCGAACCAGTCTCTTTTCTGGGGCAGAAGTCGAGTTCGAAGAACTCGTAAGAAGATACTGACCTTGCCTCATTAGCCATTACCCTCAACAGTATACATTCTTCCGGTACTATTGACAGACATAACGCTCCAGACCATCATCACCTTTGTAGGGTGTTTCACAGTTGGTTGCACACACTGAGGATGAAAATCTTCTTCAGGTGTCCTCCAGACATACTGACTGCTTTTGTCGATGACTTCAAATGTAGATTCAACAGAAAATCACACCTGAAAAGAGCTATACATGATGTCAGCTATTGGTTAACAATATACATAAGAATAACTTATCTCAAGTAATACCTTTGCATAGCCTATGAACTTTACCCATAATAACCTGGTTACTAAATTAAATTTATCTGGTTATTAAATCTGCATATTATAACTTTGTTTTTAAATAAAATTATCTTTGTGAGAAAGAGTAATATAGTGTAGTACACTAATTACCTTTGAGCAATCATCAGAAGACCAATGTTTAAGTCCCTTTGCCAAATCTAGCCTCTTTCTTGCCATATCTAGTGTGAACTTTGCTTTTCTTCTAGGTCGTCGAGCCTTCAAACAGCCATCGAACAGGGATCTACTGATAATTCTTGCTGATACTTTTAAGTCTCTAGTTACTAAAGCATTCAAGTCTCTACTAGTGATTTTTCCATTTCTACGGGCGTCGGCCATAACTTTCCTTACACCTTTAGGGCTCAACTTGCTTTTTCTACTGCATTACCCGCTTCGCTGTGCCTGATACAATTTAAAAAATATTTTAAATTCATTTGTTTAATTTTGCTTACAAACTTCTGTGATATTTTGAGTATCTGTGCTATTTTATCTTATATACACCGTCTGATCCTATTAGTGTCCTTGTGATACCAGTTTTTCTTGGTGATAAGTCACTTTTCCTCCCCATAACCTCACATTTCCTTTAGAGTTAGATCTCACAGATTCTCTTGTGTTCCGCTAGCTGCTTAGAACTTTAAATGCCTTATATAATATAGAAGGAATCTATTGACAAAATAAAGTCAAGAGTGTTGAAGATAAACCTTTGAAATGTTCAATAAACTTGCATGGGGACTTACTAAATACACACAATAAAAAGTACTCTTTCAGCAGCTACCAGTCAACTTAGTAGTTATACCAACATGTGCTACAAAGCATGCCACAAATCATCATCAATGATTCTTAGGTATCATTCAATCATTGTTGCATCCAAATTTGACACTAAATCTGATTTATGCTGGAATATGTTATCTTTTATGACTAAAATTCGGTTTAGTGTAATAATTTGATCATCTCTGTACATATTTCCCAAAGCAAATGCACCCGAATGTAGAGAGTAGAAGAAGAATAAGGAAATATATTTACGGGTTGAGTTAAGTGACTGATATCATTTATACAGTGTTTTGTATTGTTTACTTTCGCGGTAGATAATTTTTTCTGAGACACTCAGTTGTATTACATATAATACATGTTGTTTGTAAATCGTCTTTAATGTATGTTCAGATTAAAAAGTTTTAGCAGTTGTAAATTCTTTTAGAAATATTATAGAAAATTTCCAAAAACACGATGGGAATAATTATGCTTTGAAATCTTGCTTACACAAAGAACTACTAGAATCCGATTATTCATGGCCTTGGTGAGACCTTTACTTTATTATATGATTGATCTTTTAGAAAGGAAAATGGAAGCTGAATATCTATTAATTATATCAAAGTTATGAGACACTCAGTAAAAAGGACGATCATAAACATTTCCTTTTAGAAAGGAAAATGGAAGCTGAATATCTATTAATTAAATCAAAGTTATGAGACACTCAGTAAAAAGGACGATCATAAACCTACTGATTAGGTACTAACAGAATTGCAGATAGAACCGGTAGTTTATCACTTACAATTTGCCATAAATAATCTGTATTAATGCGTACAGATGAAATTTCAAAACTTGTGTTTCAGGATCATTCAAGCGAAGACCGTAAGGTCATAATTAGGGCTTAAGAACTTAATTTATTTTAACAAATAATAAGACATAATTTTGTAAATGTGTACTTTTTGGAACTGAAGTTCTGTAACAGTTTCACAGCAACCTCTCAAGAAGTTCAATAAGTACATCCTCTTTATATTAAAGACCTTTTTCGTCATTTCTTTTTCGTCTCTGGGATGATTAAACCGAAAGTCCTTAGAAAGAAAAGGATCAGAGCAACTGTCACCAGAGTTGTGTTAGAAATTCACTAAAGTTCCATTTATTATCTGAGAAGTTTTTGTACTGCAACTCTCACTGTTAATATTTCTTCAGTTTTGCTCTGAATATTTAATGAATTTATGTGACTGCTGTGCTTGAGACATATTATGAAACAGAATGTTCTAGTTCAGTAAGCTTGAAATAATTTTGTGATAGGAAAGCAGGCTCGTTAGTTCGTTTAATAACTCCATGTTGCAAAAAGAGCTTAAACGAAATTTCATGAAGAATTATGAATGACCATGTAGCAAGAAATGAGGTTTTTCGTCGTAAATCTCTCATTTCTTTACCAGAAGTTTTCCATCTATTCATCACCACAATCCTTTCCTTTCTTTTTCTTGCATAATCCCCAGCTCCAGCGAGGTATTTGCGAATGATATTATCTTCGATTAGGACTCTTGGAGAGGCACGGTTGAGAGAACAAAAAATGACCATCGACAAAGAACAATGATGGCCTGCTTGGTTGGCAAGCCTGGCAAATGAAAAAGTTGCTGTGGGGAGTATCTATAGATCACGGAGGCGCTGCAAAAAACAAACGAATGTGCATCCTAGTTCTCATTGTTTGGGACTGTTTTAAAAGAGCTCCTCTAAATCCAAATTAATGGTTAGAGACAAAAGATGAGGATTTCTGAAAGGTTCTACATCACGTGTGTCTGAGAGATAGAGATGGATTTCTGAAAGCACAGGGGATGAAAGTGCTGTTGGATGAGTTTGGTTAGGTAGAGTGGACCAAGCTGAATATCATTGCTCAGATGCAGAATATTTTTCTCCTACCGAAGAGATATTTTTGTGCTTGAAGACAAAAGAAGAAATGCATAGTGAACAAAAAAGCAAAATCAACCGCTCTTCACTTATTTCTATTTTTCTAGGTTTGTGTTCTCTTTTTGCTCACACTGATTTCATTTTTGTTCCTTTTCTTCCAGTTATCTTTTCCTAGCTTTTACTTTCGTTCTCATTTCATTTTTAATTTTCTTTGTGAATGTAACACCTTTATCGCTTCTGTTTTACATTGTTAATACAACGCATAGCAGAGCGCTGTTCATTTTCAGTAGCACAGCGGTGAACATTATTGCAAAAAGTTTATTTCCCTTCTAGAATTTCTCCACTAGATGGAACCGAGACGAAAATTGCAAGGAAGGAAAGAAAATGTGCGCTTATTTTCTTCATTGTACTTTTCTTTCGTGTGATAAGTTTCCACATAGTTTGCACATCTTTCCCCTATATGTCCTTAGGCTACCAATGGCAAAAATTAATAGATAATTGTGAACCTCTTTTAGAAAATGCTCCACGCGAACATGTGTGAACGGCACAGTTCAAAAATTAAAATTTAATGGAATATAAAACTTGGTATTTAATGTAATATCTTGCAAGGGTGCGACACCAAAGTTTTGAAGAAAATTCTCCAATTCCTAACTACACATTAAATACAAAATAATTCAAAAACGTTGATTTTTTCTTCAAAATGTCCTAACAATTTTGATAAGTACCATTATATTCAAGATATTCTCATATCTTGAATTTCCTGAGAGCAGCCTCTGAAGTTTTCTTCATTCTGAATTAATTTTTCATAACTAACGTAAGAGATAGACAAAATAGTACACAGAAGAGTCTATAAAAATAGTCCACAAACCATTTAGTATCTCGGGATGATCATTACAGCTGAATAATGATCATTGTATGTTTAGGAAGAGAAGCGACATTTCAAGCACAAAGTATTCTGTATTGCCTATTTTCACTATCCAGTCCTATTTTCGATAAAAACGCTTTACTCTACATGACAGTCACTTCACGTACAAATATAATATGCGCAATACAGTTGTAACTGGACTCCGGTATCCGTCGATTCAGCACCTCGTTGCTACGCCGTTTGCTGAAGAATTCTATTTGATGATAATATACTTGCGTTTTGATGATGACTATTCTCCCTGTAGATATATTTGACCACGGCTAGTCGGTAGAAGCATTAAACTTACTTCAGGTTATAGTCACGGAAGAAGAAGTTTTGGGAGATGGTCAGGAGTTTTAAATAATTATGCTGGTAATATTTTAAAATCTTGTTCGAATTTAATGATTTATGAAATCCTTGATTTTAAAACATAATCACGAGGATAAACCATGGATACACATCCGTGTGCAATGGTGGATGGTAGCTCCCCCAAAAAAACAAGGGAAAAAACAAGCTAAACTTGTTTATTTCTCCTTGGTTACTTCATGACAACCAAAATATTTTTAATCTCGTACTCTTATTTTAAACAATTTTAGTATTCAAACTTCGTCTAAATAGTAACCTTCGTGTGATGTAGGTAAAGCAAGTGTTTCCCGCATTTGGATTAGAAAAGCAGGTAATTCATAAACTATAAGTATAGTTATAGTATTTAAAAATATACATAATTTGTGAAAATGCTTTTTTCCAATTTTGATTTTGGCAACTGTATCATTGTAAAAGTTTGTAAAATATAATTCGCTTACCCTTACATCTAGCGCCAAGCAGACCTGCATGTTGTATGAGTGTGCGAGAGAGAGATAAATATAAAAGGAGCGGAGTAACAAGCTGGCAACGCTGGGTGTGATACGGCATCTGATTAGCTGGACTACAGAACTCTTAACATTTGAAACACACAATAGTTCTGTCTGAAAGGAGAGTTCCAGGAAAGTGCTAAAGAGTTAACATCTGAATTTGAATAATCAGTTGCTGAACTCTTTCTCTGACGTATTCTGTAGAGTTTAATAAAGAAAGCAAGTATAGGTGGCAACACTGATATTGGAGGACTTTGTTAGAAGTGTTAGTAGGGAATTAAACGGATACTTTTAAATAAAACACTATAGAAAGGTGAGTACTTGCTTGTTTTTCTGGTCATCAAAAACAAGAAAGACTTATTCTTGTGGAAATTATAGGTTATGTAGGACACGAATTCAGCTGGAAAATTACAGAATGACGTGGAATGAATTTTAACTTTAGATCTCATACCGCACTGTTTGAGAGCGTTTGATCATGCAATTGCATGGCCAAATTAAGGTTTGTTATGTAACGTCTTATGTAACGATTCATTCGATTTTTCTAGTACTTCCAAATGACCTTCATCAATAAACCAAACAGAAAAGGAAAGTCGAATGCTGCAATTTCCCTTCGCCATGCGTGATGTGGTTAATGGTTTCTGGGAAAGGAGAACCTCACTGCCCTGAATAAATAAAGCCCTGTTGGGATATGACAGTTTATCTGCCCTTCCCTATCCTTTGCAAAACACTCAGTTCTCATAAATTTATAAGCAGCGGTTTCCACTAACGTTTTATGTACATTTTATAACTTTTAGTTTTACCTAGAATGGAAAGTTATCTCTACTATTTTCTGTTGCTTACCATTATCAACACTTGATGGCTCGTTTAAACAGAAGAGTTGAATTATGTGCTTTATGTTATATGGAGTAACAACTATATTGTATATCATGCCATTCTTGATAATGGTGCAGGTTTCCAAAATCACGTTGTATTATGACTCATAACTGTATTAGCTATTTCTAGCGACATTTAAAGGTTTTCTCAGGAGATATATTTATACCGAAAGAATTTAAATCAATTGCATAACTGTAAAGTGATTTCTGGGCATTCTGACGAATAAAACCTTCCTTTTCGGTTCTTTGGGCAGTTGTCTTCAACCGTTTGACGTGTATTACATAATCTCTGTTTCATATAACCTTGCCCCGCTGTCATGTATCACTCCGCGTGCAACTACCTTCCCCCTCATCCTAATTGGCTAATGTTTTCGCGCCATAGGCCATAGGCAGTGCCTTCCCGTCACATTTAAAACTGCAGCAAACGTCATAATAATTGTCAGGAAGATAGATAAAATACAAATAAGAATATGAAGGCATGCAAAAATAATGAAGTTTATAATGAAACTGAGCAAGTTGAAACTGAATGAGCAATGAAACTGAAAACTTTATAGTGAAAGGCCTTGGGCCTTTTCCACTGGGATTTTTTAAAACCAGCACACACACCTTGCAAAAATGCTTGTCTTTCAGTCTTAACATTCGTGTCACGCCATACTTATGTGTCCTTCATTCACCCAAGTCTCTTAAAGGTAGTATATTTTGCGATTTGTATCCCGGTACAATATGATTGTCCTTAAATAACGTCTTCGCCACACAGCAATATCGCCCCTGGAGAGGTAAGTTTTCCTGTTGTCTCAATTTCATGTCGCGATGTTCCTACTCATCTAACACAGCTGTAAGTTCAGGGCACAGCTATTCGACTTATCTCACTAACAAAGACGGATTCTTCCCTGTGAGTGCATTAAATACATGCACCACTATTCTTTTTTCTCGGCTTAGTAAAGGCTTTGCCTTGCGATGCTTCAGCGAAAAACTGGTAGATACGGTTTTTCCGGGGTTTTCCCTTATCCTGGTAGACGAATGTCGGTTAACTCTAAGCTCTATGGCCCCTGGGCTCATTTGAGCATCATTTCACCCATTCCATTCATCGTCCGATATGACTTAACGTTGGAGGGCGTAAATTAAAAAAATAGTACACGCGCAATAAACGATCAATGAAATAATTTAGCTCTCGCAATCGGCACAGCACACCTTCGAATGGCGATATATGACTAATCCAGTTCAAAACAAGGTCAGTGATAAAAGTCAAATAAACAAATGTTATCATTACCGCTAAATCACGTGCTATCGTGCCATATGCTTGATAACAAATGAACTTACTCTTTACTTCGTTTAAGAATTAACATGTATTTCAGATAAATCAACTCTGTTGCGTAGTATATTTAATTAAAATGGTTACGAAAATATAAATTTGACAATTCTCTTTCAACATATAAAGATATATCACTATGTTAAATAACGAACAAATTTTTACCGCAGTCTATACTACAATAGCAGCCAATGAGAGGTGATAAGGTCACGTGACCGTTAAGAGATACGCTTACGTGAAACAAGGATTAGTTCGCTAGAGGATTGGAAACTAGGTACGGTTCCTGAGGTTTATTTAAACTTACTGGGCTAAAATTCCACGTTATTTATTTTTCCTTTAATTTTCTGTACTAAGGTTTGTGAAATTTAGCTGCTGTTGGTTTGTGTACGATTAAAAGCATGAAATCATCAAAAAGCTTCAAAAATGTCCAAATCATGTGATATTAAGTGAAATGAATTTTCATTGAATAAATGTGTAAAAGGTCCTCAGATGATCCGTCGAAAACACAAAATTCATAGGCTTAAATAAAATGCACATTATAATTTAACAAGTAAGTTGGCTGTGCGATAACGAGCACTTGGGAAGGGTGCCAGATTCGATTCCAGTATCCATTGTTCTTGACTGTCCACATTTGATCTTGTGTCTTTTATGGTTTTCCCTGCTCGATTGGCGACGCTGGGGTAATTTGTCTCATATGCTTTTTCCAGCATTTCCCTTCCATGCTGTTTCCTTCTGATCTATAAGGGTTAAGCTCTGAATGTAGTATTTATGTTTACCATTTTCAAAGGATAGACACAAAACTTTCAAGAAAATCCTGTTACCTCAAACTGACATTCACTTGGGACATATTTTTAATATTTTATTCCCTCAAAGGGGACCTGGCGATTTTAATTTAGGTAAAATAGGTACATATGATTTTATTAAATTCGGTATTCTTAAAGAATCCACTCTTTAAATGAATTTATTCAGATTCATAGCATCACATATAATGGTCATTAATTTTGTAGACTTATCAACGAAAGTTCAAACCCAGGACCGCTTTAGTGAGAGACTACAGCTGACGCTACCTCTTTTGGAGTGGGATGCTGACGAATGGGAAAAAGTGCTTGTTAGAGCTTCAACATGGCAGTGTTTTAGTTTTTTTGTGTAAAAGATCAAAGGGTGCACTCGGAAATACATTAAAGCTTGTCATAAATAAAAGATGCAATTTTCGTCCAGTGTAACTGCAGTGTTGGAGAGCAGGGCGGGGATAGGGGACGGGAGGCTTGTTCCAACCAGATGTGCATAGCTAAAAAGAGGAGTGCGTCACGAATATGTGTATATATATTATATAGCGGGACTACAATAGGGTGTGTGTAATTACAGATTCACCCTTCCTCTCTCATACAGTTTCAAACTCACCCCATTACGTCTAGCTTCAATGGAACTGTAGTTCGTTGAACTCTCTCCCTCTAAGATCTGCTACTGTTAGAGCAAGCATAAATTAGGATAGCAAATTGTACGCATAGCATTAAGTTTCAGATACGTTCATCCTGGGCTTATGTAGAGTGCTTGTACTGGCAATATTTACTACTATACTTATCATTTTTTGTCAAATATTTTAGGAGCCTCTTTATATAAATTAACATAAGTTCTGCATTTATTTGAACTATATTTTCGATAAGTTCACAGATTTCCTTAAAATCAATACAAACAGTGGTTTTCCTGAAAATATTTTAGAAGATCCTGTATTAGTTATCCTTTATCTATTAGATTCAACATAATATTAAATAAATTGTAAGGAACTTCATACAAACTATTACAGATATTAAAATTTCAAAAATATATCTCGTTTTCTTTAAAAAAAAAAAAAACTTAAAAATAAAATACACCTATTGTTCAATTATTAATGATTTATTTGACATTCTTTATAAAAATAAGCCATAAATTTAAGAACACACTATGTACTGACATCATAATAAAAGTTTCATATTCCTTACTAACAAAATTGTAACTATTTTAAGGATTTTAGTTAATTGATGGAAATTTGAACGTTAGCCTATATGTGGCTAGTGTGGAGAAATGATAATTTCCATCAATTAACTAAAGTAATAAGAGTTAAATGATGAAGCCTGGGACTTAAGTACTTAGAATAGCAAGTCACCACAACCGGTGTATCTCTAATGCGAGAGCCCCTAGTGGTCTACCAGGGAAATATATGAGTCAAATGGAGATTTAATGTCAGGACGGCATGTTGGCCATGGTAGCTCAATGGGTTATAGCGACTGAACGGAAACCAGAAGATCCGTGGTTCAAATCCCGGCCATGGCATTGAATTTTTCATGTTGACTGTCTATTTTAAGGATATTTTTCTGTGAAAAAACAGCAAAGTTGCCAAATGTAAGTAGAGATAGTGATGCCATTAAATGATACAATGCCCGTTGTTTATTTTAAGTCGATGTTATAGCTTAACAAAATGTTCACTCATGACATATAGGTCTGCTTGTAAGGCTATCTTCTTATAAAATTGTATAATACGTGTTAAACTTTGCGTATATTAAAGTGAAGCAAATCAAGTGCATCAAATGGTAACCAGGAAGAAGAGAAAAATTAGAGAAAGCTTATACTACTACTAAATTCTTTTAAATGAGCACATACAGACTGTTATTTGGCGTGATAAATGTTAAAATCCTCTTTTCTTGGATTTTAGTTTGCCACTACCTGTACTTTTCGTTACGAATGAAGGGCATTTTCTGTGTAACCTTATTAATGAAACTATAAAGCGGATGAGACTGATTTTTATTCATATTATTAAACGATACAATGTAAACTGTTAAATATTCAGCACTGATTTTGAAATATGATAATTTTATTTTTCGCCAAATTTAGTGTGACCGTAAAATATATTAATGTAGTACTAGAGAGTCTAATTTCAAAATATAATTTTACAATCAGTAATACAACCATTTGGATGCATTTTTCAAAACAGTGAGGTAATAAATAAAGTGTATAAACTAATGTAAAATGTACACCGATATTGGTTATATTATATACAATACGGAATTCCTAATTGCTGCATTAAAATTGTAAATGATTCAACTTTAAATTCAGTTTTCTAAAATATCACCGTGAAAATACCGCAAGCTATAAATTTTCAAGCTAACTACATTATTGTTTAACTACTATATTTTTATAAAACCTTTACTAAAATGCTAACTTACATTTCTAGAAATAATTAGGAATGCTTATTTGCATGGCCGGTCACATAGTTCTAAACAATGTAATCATTGGAAATTAATTGTTCTTTCACACTAGCCGTTTGTAGGACGCACTATGAAAGGGTAGAGCAAGACTGAAAAAGGCAATGCCATAGCCGGGATTTGTACCACGGATCTTCTGGATCTTCTCCAACTGACTCGTGAATTTAATGTCAAGTTGGCACGTTGGCTATAGTAGCTCCATGGTATAGAGCGGCTGGACGGAGACCAGAAGATCCATGGTTCAAATCCCGGCTATGGCATTGCATTTTTCATAGTGCGTCCTACACACGGCTAGTGTAAAAAACAAATAATTTCCATTAATTGTACCTAATAGTGGTCCGAACTCTAAAGCCCTGGCCTTAAAGTACTTACAGCATAGTAAGTCGCCATTAAGGTAGTTGTCTCATGTATTTATGAGAACTCCTAGTGGTTTACCGGGAAAAACACGAGTCAGTTGGAGAATTTAATCTCAAGTTGGCACGTTGGCCATAGTAGCTCAATGGTATAGAGCAGCTGGGTGGAGACCAGAAGATCCGTGCTCAAATCCCGGCTATGGCATTGAATTTTTCAATCTGGCTCTACCCTTTCATAATGTAATCATTAATTTTAACTCAGTCCTATTATCTTGTGTATGCATAAAAGTTTAGGAAATTCTGGTATAGTTTATGGTATAGATATATTAAAAACAGAAAATGCGGCTTTGAAGACAGAAAATGTTTACAATCTCCTATGCACTTAATTTAAAGGGCCAGTCGAATTGTTCTAATCTATCAGACAACGAAAGAAAAGTGTTTCATAGGTAAATAGAGAACAAAGGTAAATATGCACATGTTTTTATCTTATATATACTAGGAAAGCCAGGCAATAGGTCGAGTTTTGTTTTTGTAAGTGTATTAATATTAGCTATTAACATTTGTTGAAGCATGCACAAATTTTCTCTCAAGGCCACAAAATTGACTTTGTAATATCTTGAAGAATCTCTTTATGAAAAGAGGTTGCTTTAGAATATCAAATATAAGGTTAGGGATAATGGAGATAAAACATCTTAAGGAAACTTAATTATCAGTTTCTTAACCTATTATTACAATTTACTGCGGTAATAAACACAGGACAAAATCATAACGACATAGAGAATTCTCATTATGGTTCCTTAATGAAGGTACAGCAGTGCAAAAGGTAATCCCAGCCTTTAGAATGAACTAAACCGCTAAATAGAGCTACTCAGTAACTTATTCCAGCTATAAATTGAACCCAGCACCGCTAGAATTCAAGCATACACTTGGCGTTCTAAGCCATAGTGCTGAACTAAAACCATGGTGAAACAAGGCTTGCCCCTTTGTCAAATGTAAAGAGAGTAAACAAAGCTTATTTCTCGGATTTCAGCAAGCGTATGATGATCGTGGTGATTATGGGGCTCTGAAAGGAAGACAAATGGCTGTAAAGCGCTAATCTAGCAATAATAGATGATGAATACCCTCTGTGTACTTTTGGAGTAGGAAAATCCTGTGCACACTAGCATTACAGCATTTAACACCACCATACCAACAACAAAAAAACTTTTCGTGTCCGTTGTTACACGTGCGACCTACAACAGCAATATTCAGCTGTTTTCTTTCGCTCCACCCACTACAAACTCCCTTTTTTATTTTTTGTTGTGTTTGCAGCGGCATTTAAACCAAAGTGTACCTAAAAATATTGCAGAATATTAAATAATTAATCAATGTAACCGCTGCGCAGTAATATCTACAAAATAAATCGCAGAAAATTAATGATGTGAAAAATTGTTATGGTACAAGTATTGTGTGCTATTAGCCCTGATGGATTACTGACTCATCAAACGAACTTGTCGTACATACACCGTCTGTTTGTACACCCTTTGATAAAACTGTCATCCTCAGGTTTGCCGATTATTTAACATTCTAGTGGTTGCAGTTGATTCTTTACCTATAATGAGCTTTAATTGAAGACAAAACTACGAAAATTGTAAAAACAATGTTATTTTTAGCTTTTTGTACTACTGAATTAATTCGAATTTCCTCTTCAACTGACATGGTTTTTTTTTATGAAAATACTTTAATCATAAATATCTTTAGAAGAAATCTGCTTTTAATTGTGAATTGTGCAGCACTTTACAGTTTACGGTAAAATATTAAATTTTAACTCTACTTAAAAAGAAGACACACACTTCTTTGTGCTCAAGCCATATGGATTCCGTATTTGCAAATTTATGGGTATTAATTTGTTCTCTAAAGCTTTTCTTTCAACCGCTTTTTGTTGTATAACTCATCCGATGTTTCAAAAATGCTTTGAAGATATGTTTATCACCATAAATTTAGTTTTACTTATTTTAATCTGTTATAGCCCACCTTGGTAGCGTAGATGTAGCGTGTCTGTCTCAAGTTCAAGAGATCTCGAGTTCGAATCTCGGTCAGGGTGCTTTACCTGGATAAGTTTTTTTACGGGATTCTGTTCTCCTGAAAGACGAATGTCAGCTAACTCTAAGCTCTACGGACTAGGGCTCTTTTGAGCATAATTTCAACATTTCATTTATTGTCTGATAGGACTTAACGTTGGAGGACATAAATTACAATAAATAGTTCGAATATATTTTAGCCAAAGCATGATATAATAAAGAAATAAACCACCTCCATTCATAAGCGGACTGATTGGGCTAAAAGGAGATCAATAAATTCAGAAGCTATGCATATATACTCGGTAAAAATTTCTTCTGATACCTAAAACGGTTTGAGAGCCAATACTTCATCCAATCTAACATCGACAGGATAGGAATTTGCATGCCTCTAGCGGAAGTCCACCTGCAGCATGCAACACAGCTCGACATTGAAGCAAGGATCATAAAATTTCTATAATGGGGCTATACACCTTGGCCTCACACTTCGCCACCCTTTGAATTTATAATTATAGTTACTGTTAAAGTTTTTTTCTGTCCATTCTTTGAAGATCTGTTTACCAGTTTTCTGTTTCCGTCTTATTTATCAAATCATGAATATTTAAATGTTTGTAATAAATTTCAAAGGAAAAGAAACTGCTTAATTTGAATGTAACCATGAAAACTCACCGGCACCCTAGGCAGGCATTCTGTGACAAACGATATCTTTCTCTTCTTTTCTCCTTCAAAACTGATGTGTTGAAAGGTAGTTGGACTTTACGGCGACTCCGTGCTAATAGAATAGAAACTCCACGTCTACTATACACACACGTAAAAACAGCATATTGATAAGCTTCACAATTTATAAATACTGAAAACTAAAGATACAGTTTTACGCAAGTACTGTTAAAGTATTCTGTCCTTCCTTACTCATATCACAGATATTCTTAGGTTGCCACATACCGTAATTTAATCATAATCGTTATTTAGTTTTCATAAAACGCAGAAATTTGGACAATTCTCCCCTGTTATACAATATAACTATTGTTTTGAAAATCTTATTGTCGGATTTTGCACTCGATTCTCCTATGCGCCGGACAATCTGATTTAATTAGGTACTTAGACCAAGGAGCAAAAGGGGCTCTTAAAAGGTATGCGCTGCTTATGTTGAGACCACTCCAAATTTCATCTCATATTTATCGTAAAATACGTCTCTATTCTGAATTGGTCGCATAGCTCCCAACCTCCAGAATTTCTTTAAAAAATTGAAAATCAAGTCCTCATTTCCTCCAAAGTATCTGTTCGTTGTCATCATGAGACAGATCCTATTAGCATCCGTGGTACAAATAACACAAGAACATTGGATTTTAATTAAACAATAAACAATATTCAAGTGTACGTGATGCCTTAGTAGTTTAGACGTTAGGTACCATTTCTCACTTAATAAATCTTTAAGTATGAACTAAACTGTTTGCACTGTTAACGGTGGCTGCACTGAAACACAGCAGACTGCAATACACCAGGGATTCCCCTTGTAATTGGTTTTGAATACGTAATTATTTTGAGCACAAAAATGCACCGTGCAGGAAAATAATAGAAAAAGCAGAAAATTAGACTGGAAGTTACTATCGAACAGCTTTTGTTTCGCTATCGTTCTTTGTTGCAGGATGGGGCTCGATCCACGGCCTACCCAATGCCCTGTGTCTGTTGTTGGCATGCATTTCCGGGTCGAAGGCTACGAACAATGGCATACTCAATTGAGTCTCAGCCATTGCACCTGCGGTCTCAAACAGAAGAATTAAAGGGGTTGCATATTGGAACAACGGATGCATATTTTCCCATTTAGCAACCGACAACAAAGTTGCGATGCGCACACACACATACACACAAGCACGCACGCATATAAAATAGCTGGTAGTCATTTCTCATCCCCCTCTGATTCCATTTCTCCCTCTCTTGTGTTCATTAATGCACCCGTGGTGGGATATGCAGTGTAGCCAACGTCTGCTTTTATTCCCATCGACAGAGAGACCGTTACTTAGTGTATCTGGCATTCTCATCAGACTAAGCCTTTCTGCCAGCCTTTCCAATTTTGATAATGCACAACCCTTGCATTCCAGATTGTGTGGCTGACGAGCTGGCGAATAAAAAAATTGAGTGACGAAGTTTTGTCCGCATGGTTAAAGAGTGGTGACGCTGGTGTTTATGTACGGCTGGCCTGGCATCAAGCCGAAATGTGCTTCATCAACATACTGGAAACAATGAACTTACTTCTCTCTCTGCAATGTATGGGTCTAATCAACTTTTGATTGCTTAAAAAATACAACTGAAGTTTAATAAATTAGAACAATAAGTAATGTCCTTAAATACACGCAATTAAGGAACAAATTTGATGTAAAATGCCGCGCGGCTTTGTCCACCGAAAATTATCTCTCTTTCTACAGTAAATAGGCAATACTGAGGATATAGTTTAGTTTCAGCAACAGCGTCCAGCGTTTAAACATTCTTCTGTACCTATTTAAGTAAAGTGATGCAAATGAATCATTCCTTCACACTAGCCCTGTATAATCTAAGGTTTTGGATAGATAGGGTCAAACTGAAAAATTCAATGCCACGACCGGGATTTGAACCACGGATCTCCTGGTTTCCTTCTAATCGCTCTTACCCATTGAGCTACCACGGCCAACGTGCCGCCATGACATTAAATTTTCCAATTGACTCGTATATTTCCCTGGTAAACCACTAGGGTCTCTCGTATTCGAGATTCACCGTTTGTGGAGACTTACTATCACAAGTACTTGTGTCTCAGGCGCTTTCTGTACTTATTCACTTTGTCTTTTCGAAATGTATAATGCAGTATTTTTGCAAATGGTTACCACAATTTAAGTAAAGTAGATACAAAAAATCTATACTCATCACAAAGTCATAGAAGGTAGATTGTTCATTTAATATGTGTAACTAAGTGACACTAAGTTTGGAATCGAAAATTTACTTAATATATATATGGAAATTAATAATTTCTTCACACTAACCGTATATAGGCTAAGTTTAGATAGATAGAGTCAATATGAAAAATTCAATGCCATGGGCTGGATTTGTTCCACGGATCCCCTGGTTTCCGTCCAGTCGCTCTTACCCATTGAGTTACCATAGCCAACTTGCCGTAATGACATTAAATTCTCCATCTGACTCCACTTGTCATGACGGCAAGTTGGCCATGGTAACTCATTGGGTAATTGTAATTTATAATTTTGCAATTTTAAGTCCTCCAACGTTAAGTCATATCGGACGATGAATGGAATGGGCGAAATGATGCTCAAGTGAGCCCAGGGTCCATAAGGTTAGAGTTACCCAACATTCGTCTTTCAGGATAATGGAAACCCCCGGGAAAAACCTTATCTAGGTAACTCACCCTGACCGAGATTCGAAATCGGGACCTTTTGAACGTGAGGCAGGCATGCTACCACCACGCTACCGAGGCGGGCATCAATGGGTAACAGCGACTGGACGGAAACTAGGGGATCCGTGGTTCAAATACCAGCCATGGCATTGAATTTTTCATATTGACTCTATCTGTTGAAAATTTAATTTATAAAAACTAGAATGAAATTAAATTCGATAATTTTTTGCTCGTCTATTAAAATAGAAGGTTAACAACCCAATTAAATACTGTATACACGAAATAAATAACGATGGATGGAGAGATACACAGAATACACTACAAAATTATATTTGCATCCACCAAACACTCCCTCTGCGGGAAAATGTTTGGCGTGTTAACTTTTAAATCCAACGGTCCTACTTCAATTCCCAGGGAGATGTGACAATTTTTAGTTGGATTTATTCCGTGTCGTGTGCACACAGTATGTAAATATGAATGTATATGATATTCAAAGTTTATTATTAAACAATGATTTAAAACCTAAGTTTACAAATGTATGTAAATAAGTGACAGTTACAGCTGAAGGGCAGTTGTTTTCGAAGTTAATGCTGCTGCAAGAACTTGCACTATTTTAATATATAATATTGATCTAATTACCTGATTTAAGAACTGATTTAATATAAAATATAATAATTTACACAAATAAATATTCATGTCGTAATTGACTTCAGCATACTATTAGGTTTAGTTCTATTGTTTTTTTAATTTTCTGAACGTCCTTAACTCTTCTATGGTCCTCCAATTTGTCATCTACTTTTATATAGTACTTTGAATAAATGGTCTTCCCTGCGCCCTCTATGTCTTTTTTATTTCTATTATTTTTTTTTTAATTTTATCACTTTTATTTTGACAGAATTATTCCTGCTCTCATCATATTTTTGGACCCTCCAGCCTGATGCAATCTACACATTATCTGTTCACGCCATCATTTAGGTCAGGTATGGGCGAACCACGTATCCCATACATAGACGAGAGGGGTTTCTGTGACGTAACGTATTTACTCTGCTGAAGCAGTCGGGTAACGTGATTCATAATTTTGAACATCGGTGTATTTAAAGTACAAAGTAAATTTAAATGCCAAAATAAAATGAACTGCTTTATTCAGTGTTATGCACTAAGGGTTTGAAACTCGAAATATTTCATATACACATTGAAGAAATAAATATTATATCACTTATGAATTTGGATAGAAGTTAACAAGCTCAGAATCGTAGGCAGAAAACTAATTTTTCTAACGTCAAAGAAGAGATTTAAGAAATGTATTCTTTTTGAAGTCAAGATTATTTCATTCGTTTTCAACGAATCCTGTCTGAACTTGTCGATGTTTAATTCCAATTTAAATTTTGACATTTTTATTTTGATGTTTTATTGTAATCTTCACTTCAACAGGAGATTATTGAAATGGAATAAAACGTTTAAGATAGCCCTTTTTAAATGAAGTTCCTGATGCATTCGATATTTATATGAAGGTTCCTTATGTCTGGGAAAATTTCTTATGTTAGTAATAATAAATGTTGCTTTTGTCATATGAGCTTAAATTTGAGTCTTGTTATAAGTTTACTTTTCAAAATGTATGTATCCATTTTTCACAAGCTATGTAGATCTTATTAAACTTTGCAAAGCAGTATAACTTTATACCAGCCTCATTTTCATGCAAAGAAATTTCAATGCATATTATTTTTATGACAGTATTGTACTTTTTTTAACTCCACGTCTTCCAACGTTAAGTCGTATCGGACGATGAATGAAATGAGTGAAACGAGCTCACATGAACCCAGGATCCATAGAGCTTAGAGTTACTAAATGGAAGTGGGTTGTTTGGAAGGGGACTCGGCACGGAGGTCCAAATATGGTCTCCTCTATCTATGATCCCAAGTGGGGTTTCCCCGAGAAGGAAGGATGAGGTGAGGGAAGGCAGTGGGCGGCCGTCTCAAGGAGCCACGACAGTGCACAGGGCAGGTTCCCTATATTTTACTTAGATGGACACTTGCCTCGGCAGGCCAGGAAAACGGGCCTCCCACCTTACTGCGGTTTGGAAACAGTCCCACCATGAGAGCTGGGTTCGGCGACTGGCATCCGTCCTACCGGAAGAGACACCCACCGACACTTCTACCCTCAGAGAGACTACCAGATGACAGATGATGTGAAATGATGAAATGTAGGGACAGGACTAGATTCACCTAGCGACCCGGGTAAACCCCGATAGAACCCATTGTTCAGGTAGATCGGCCAAGGGAATCGAACCCGGACCACAGACGAAACCGCCTGACCCATCCCATTCGGTAGTCACCAAACAACCATCTTTCAGGATTAAGGAAAACCTGGTAAAACTTATCCAGATAACTCACCCCGATCGAGATTCGAACTTGGACCTCTTGAACGTGAGGCAGATGCACACAGTTGGATAGCATTTTCAGTTTTTTTGTTTTTTTTTTTTTGAATTTCGTCCTCCAATATTAAGTCGTAATGGACGATATATTTTGTGGAATATTATTTAAAACTATAAAATAAACGAATAGAGAAGATATCATTATAAGCAATTCCTCTACATAGTGTGTAAACTTTCATGTGCTTATCTAGGAAGGTAATGGTTAAAATGGTAGATGAAAGAAAGTCTGCTTTTGAAAGCAATTCTTCATTAAGCTATGGTCAGATGAAAGAAAGTCTGCTTTTGAAAGCAATTCTTCATTAAGCTATGGTCAGATGAAAGAAAGTCTGCTTTTGAAAGCAATTCTTCATTAAGCTATGGTCAGATGAAAGAAAGTCTGCTTTTGAAAGCAATTCTTCATTAAGCTATGGTCAGATGAAAGAAAGTCTGCTTTTGAAAGCAATTCTTCATTAAGCTATGGTCAGATGAAAGAAAGTCTGCTTTTGAAAGCAATTCTTCATTAAGCTATGGTCAGATGAAAGAAAGTCTGCTTTTGAAAGCAATTCTTCATTAAGCTATGGTCAGATGAAAGAAAGTCTGCTTTTGAAAGCAATTCTTCATTAAGCTATGGTCAGATGAAAGAAAGTCTGCTTTTGAAAGCAATTCTTCATTAAGCTATGGTCAGAATGAAATAATCTATGATCCTGTTGTTGCATATTATTGATTGGTAAATAATGAAATGATAAAAGATGACTGCTAGCGCTGGCAGTTCGTTGCACTTTGTGCCACTTCAACTCCAAGAGAAAGGGAAGGCAGTTGAGTAGCCTACCCTTGCTGTACCTGTGCTGCGGGTTTATCCCTATTCCATTAGTCGACGTGTATATTGCATGAGCTCGATGCCACGGCCCGTCGGCTGCTCTTGCTGCTGCAAGACGCTGGGCTCAACCCCTAGGGGGAGGAGGCTCACGCGCCCCTCTGTGTGTGTGTGTGTGTGTGTGTGTGTTGTGTGTGTGTGTGTGTGTGTGTGTTGTGTGTGTGTGTGTGTGTGTGTGTGTGTGTGTGTGTGTGTGTGTGTGTGTGTGTGTGTGTGTTCGAATTGCACGTCTAGCTTCATCGATTACAATCCTAACCGTACCGATGAATAAATAAACGTTTCTTACACACTCGACCGAACTTCTTACACGTGGTGATGCCGATGAAGATGGGCTTTGACATCTCCTCTGAGGACTTCTTCCTTCCCCGAGTCCCTGGCGATCGTCACATACAACCATTCGCAATTCCTAATTTTAAATTAGAAATAAACTCCTGACCTCCTGTTTGTTTATCTTCAGCTGAAGGGAAAAAAGGTTAACATGCAGTACTTTGCACGCATAATTTAAAAAATAACTTTTTTTTAAATGCACGTCTTTCAACGTTAAGTATATTGGACGAAGAATGAAATGGATAAAATGGTGCTCTAATGAGCCCATGCTCCGTGGAATTTAAAGCTACCAAAAATTCATCTTTCAGGGTAAAGGAAAAGCTCGGAAAAACATCCAAATAACTCACCCTGACCGAGATTGGAACTCAGGACCTCTTGGACATGAGTCAGAAACGCTACCGTTTACGTTACGGAAGAGTGGAAAACAAGAATGTGGAGATATGTCCTTTACTACTGTATTTTGAATAACCAAATCCTAATTCAGAACCAAATAACTGCCTCTTAAATTGTGAATTGAAGAGTTTGGTAACGACCCTGTAGTGCATTAAGCTGCGTCTTCATTTTTAAGATTTTCCTTATTTTCTTTTATGCTTCAAACCATCCCATATATTACAAGTAACAAATCATTTAATTTCCTTTCCCACAGCTGCGTCGTGCTGCAAGAAAGCGTGTCTTTAAGGAGTCCTTGATATTTTGTATTATTAGATTAATCCTCAATGTTTTGTTCCAAGAGATCCATTATAATTTATAATATTTATATCACTTATTTCTCAGATACCATACATTAGAAGTAATATATTTTATATCACAGTTTTTTTTGTGTGTGTAATTTACGTCCTCCAACGCTAATTCATATCGGACGGTGAATGAGTTGGGTGAAATGATGCTCAAATGAGTCCAGGGTCCATGGAGCTGAGAGTTACCCGACATTCGTCTTGAAGGATAAGGAAAAACCCTGGAAAGACCTTATCCAGGTAACTCACCCTGACCGAGATTCGAACTCGCGACCTCTTGTCGTATCACAGTGCACATAAACATTGGTAATACTAGTTCAATTGTCTGCCTCATTAATTTCAAAATAAATAATTTCGAGTCCAGTAAACTATGCAGGTAAACCTTTTACTATTTTATACTCAGTTAAAAATCAAATTACTTAACACCTGAAGGTTAAGATGAAAGTTATCAGAGGGTTTTTCTTAAAAAATTATAAATCTTTATATTATTTACATTTAATTTAATTATTTTATTTAATTATTTTAAATAATGAATCGATTATCGTGCATAATGAATGCCTTTTCGATTTTCTTGTATGAAGAACTATAGCAGTCACAAGATTGTAGTTCATGAAGTTCATTAAAAACAAAAGCCGATGGAAAGAACAAAAAAATGGAATACAAGCGAATAAGCTTACAGTGAGGGACAAGAATAGAATCATAACCTAATTGATTCCGCCTCCCTTGTCACCTAAGTGCTCTCAAAATTTAGTCGAGGATGATTTTGAGGAGTGGTTGCATGAGGTAAAAGAAGAAACCCGCGAGAGGAAAACCAATCGGTGTATCTTTGCTTGAAAATCAATTTATTATTAAAATAAAACACTGGAAAATATGGGTGAAGAATGTATCCCTTGGTGAATGTAGTAAATTTAATGGCGTTTAACGTCCAATTGTGCTACCACAGAAGTGAATATTCCTGATTCAGCTCGACGCGGAGGTCTGTAAGGTCTGTTACTGTGGGCAAACCGCAAAATCAATCTTAAGTAATTTCCTTCTTGGATATGTTTTATATTTCCAAGCTAATTTTTTATTGTTGACTTACACGCATTATTGTTAAGCAGATCGTTATTGCGTTTGAAATGAATTAAGTAAAGTTTTTATTTTTATTTTGAATCGTGTTGTACTCACAAACTCTAATGCAATCGCATTAATGAACGAAGCCGTGGGTTAATACGAAAATAATAGATTTCCAGTTATAGTAACTACTTTTGTATAGTTGAGCATTTATCCTGATTAAGGGTTAACGGAAGAAAAGCACACACTATCAAATCAGACGATATATACAAAAACCCTATGATACTAATTAGCGAACGAAAATAGGTAAACTGGCAAGTGTGGAGGCTCACTGAATGATTCATGAAGTATTTGGAACAGGACTTTGTGATTAGTTATTGATATTTATAGCAAGGAACAGTGAAATATGTTCTGCTTTCACTGTTTTATAATTCAGAGCATGAAGTAGTGAACTACTTGAGGTGAAGGCCAGTCATTACGTTGGGCTTGCTCCAAGACGACGTCACACGTAGGGCTTCTAATCTGGATAGTGTTTGTCTTGCTGTTTCCGGACCGCTGAACCCCAATATCATGCTTCGCTACCTAAAGTCAACACAGACTTCACCTGTCTTGGCTTACTCGCATTTCGCAAACCTCCCAACAGTTTCTCAGCTTTCAACAACAGCTGAGACGTGCCGGATGTACGCTTTACTTTTGGAAGTGATGCAAGATATAATCAATATGCACAATTACCTACAGGTAATAAAGGAGGTGTGCATCCTATCCAAAATGCTATTTGAGAATTTCTTTAAAAAGAAATTTCAAAATAACATCCGCGTTTGGAGTAGTTTTGCAATACTTAATTTGCAAGAATATCATTGTTGGCACGTATTTGATTGTGTAAGATAAATTTAGAATTCATTTGTTAATTGCTAATCTCCAATGCATTCTCAGCTGATATGTATCACAGTTCGAAATCTTTGATTTTACTACAATGTTTTTATTAAAATGTTATATTTTTAAAACATTTCCTTGAAAATGAAGCGTATCTTCAGCGTTTTCTAGGAATAGTCTGTGAAGTTTTCTTTACTGTGATTTACTTTTAAATAACTGACAAATCAGAAATGAGACAAAAAGAATAGTGCTCCCAAAATATTGGACCTTATTTTAATCAAATATCACATTTATTTTGTAGAGTTAAACCAGTAGCTCGTTTATGTTATGAATGAGCACTTAATATCACTGGATTAACATAAATTTCTGCAACTTCTGTCCTTTATCAGTGGGTATGCAAACTATTTTAATTGAAATTTTGCTTTTTCTGTACTTAATTCTTACTCAGATAAACCATGACAGAAATACTCTCATTAAACACGATTATAAGAGGAAATTAATAGTAAAAGGTTTAAGAATCGCATGGTATATGTTTGTTAACATTCTATACATTTTCTGTGCAATCACAGAAACAAATGAACACCAGATCAGATTTTTGAATACGACATTATCTTTGCTTACTAGAATAAAAGACAGAAAAACAAAAGTAATATCGCTGGCGTGCTGGTGCACACCGGGGCAGCCGTGACCATCATCAGACCTGACATGGCCTAGGTTTTGCCGTCGAGAAAACCGAGTCGACCATACTAGCTGGCAAGCCTTTTATCTCCGCGCTATCTTTATCTGTCCCTTATCTCCGAGTTGCACTGTCTCTTTGTGTGCGTACGCCGCCGGTCGCGACACTAATAATGAGGCAATAATAATAGTAAAGCTATAACTTAAAATGGGGTTATTAACTGTAGAATATAAAAGCCATTCATCAAGAAAAACTTGCAGTATATATTTCAAGCCAAGTGTTCGAAACGACTAGGTAGGTATTCAAAATACAGTAATCAACAGCTTCGTTAACTTTAATATAAGCACACGTTTCCTGTCTGAAGTGCAGCGGAATGGGAAAGAACATTAAGAGCTGGAACATTTCCAAAGTATAAATTCTTATGCATTGCATGGCATCGATGTGAACACTCCGCGGTGTTAGTTTTGGGTACGTAATGCAACCTTGTCTTGTATGTACAAGTCAAGGATTTTAGGATTTGAAACGAATGTATGTAAAATAACCAAGCATCAAACGGATTTGTTATCGTAGTATTGACACATTTCTCATTTTGTCAACATCTATAAATGAGGAAAGCCTAGTGCGCTGTAAAAGCTGCTTTATAAGATTCACGTGATGAGCTGTACAGAATTTTGGTATAGTTCTTATCACTTTGAATAACATTTAGACAACCACTAGTCAATTAGCGTAATTGAACTGTAGCTTTTGCGTACACAGTATATTATTTCATAGGAGTTGTTCTTCTAAACACATGCCTAAAAGTGTGAAATTAGAACCAAAGGATTTGATATTTACTACCTAGATTTTTTTTTTTTTAATTTACGTCCTCCAGCGTTAAGTCATATCGGACGATAAATGAAATTGGTGAAATGATGCTCAAATGAGTCCGGGGTCCATGGAGCTAAGAGCCATCCGAAATTCGTCTTCTAGAATAAGGGAAAACTCAGGAGAAACTTATCCAGGTAGCTCACCCTAACCGAGATTCGAACTCGGGACCTCTTGAACGTAAGGCAGACACGCTTTCATTTACGCTACCGAGGCGGGCAGTTTGTTCTTGAAAATAACTAGGGTTAGGATAAGTTAAGTGACGAACTAGATATGCAGCATATCGCCCCTGTTGGAACTTCCATTCGTTCATGCTCAGGAGGAACGGATAAGGTGAAGAATCCGCGGGAGACTTATCGGCTGTAGGATCTGTAGATGCACGGATTCCTCAACTTTTTGACACGGAGGCGTTGAGGGTGGCTCATAAGTTCCCCTTCTGCTAGTTCCATCCAGCAATGGAGGCTCAAACGGCAGCGCCTGAGGAAGCCAAAGGAGCAATTCGAACATGCAAACTTTTGCGCCACCAGTCCGCCGTCGACTTCTGGAGTTAACCTGTAACGTCAAAAACGAGAGCTAAAATTTGAAGAAGTAGGAAAGAGGATCTGCACCATACCAGCAGTCGCCGTACCGACTAGGGAAACCATGGAGAGAGTAAGCGACGATCAGAAATCGAACCTAGGATCTCCGGAGATTCAGCCTCATATGTTGCCGTGGAGCTTTGTCCTTGTTATGGAAGTTCATATGATAGACTTCTTTTTTTAAATTATTAAATGAAGTACGGAGGATTATAAAGTGTAATGTTCATTTCATAACTACGAGGGCTATCCAATAAAGAATGATATTTTTTTTGACAACGCACCTTTATTCATCCTCATAATTTTGATGATCCTTCCCAAAATAGTCTCCCCTGAAAGCGATGCACTTGTCCCAGCGTTTCTGCCAGTCTTCAAAGACATGCTGGAAACCCTTTTTGAGAGATCTTTCAAAATCGCCTCCGCAGCCTCCACCGCTGCTTCTGATGACGGATAATGCCTCTCACGAAGGCGCTTCTTCAACTTAGGGAATAGAAAAAGGTCACATGGGGCTAAATTCGGACTATAAGGAGGGCGAGGGATGCACTTCACGTTGATTTTTGCAAGATATTCAGCAACAACATTGGCAATATGCGGCCGCGCATTATCGTGGTGCAGTATTCAGCCTGCTTCATGGAAATGTAGTCTTCTGCGACTGATATAGACTTGCAATGTTTTTAGGACATCTCTGTAGTATTATCCAGTTACTGATGTGTGTGCAGGTACACCATGCTGATAAACCATTCCATGAATATCAAAGAATGAGATGACCATAACTTTCCCAACAGAAGCAATCACCTTTGCTTTTTTGGGGGTTGGTGATGAAGGAGATTTGCACACTGATTTTGCTCTCAGGATCAAAATGATGTAGCGAAGTTTCATCAGCAGTGATTGCGTTTGAAAGAAACTCCGGATCTTCCTCTCAAATAAATTTTAACTGCGTGTTACCCCCATTGCAGCGGTTGGCGATACTGAATGTGTCTGAACTTTCCTGGTTCTCACAGGCGGGAACCAGGAGTACCAACAATGAAACTGCTACTGCGTGTTTGTTTCACATTAAGTTAGCAGAATACAATAAAATTGAATTTTAGTGCGAAAAATTATGACCATTCTTTATTGAACGGCCCTCGTAAAATAAATATTGAGTAAAACTTGTTTAACATACACCACTCATAGAAATCTTTTTGATATTCATCGTCATCTTCCTCCTCCTCCTCCTCCTCCTCCTCCTCCTCCTCCTCCTCCTCCTCATCATCATCATCATCATCATCATTATCCTCAGCTGTGCGTCGACTGAAGTTGTCCAGAATGATATTTCTATTCCCTCTAATGACTTACCATTCTTATTACACAAATCCGTTCATTAATCATTCAGTTACAACACATGAAAATTAAAATAAAAACATAGATATTTGATAAGGGAAACTGCGATAAGTGTCTCATATATTCCAGTATTCAATTAGTGTGCTGTTAGAGCTGTGAACTGTGGTATTCTCACGATAAGTATTCATGGGTAACTGTGAAAATAATACATAAGTTAATTGCTGATAACTCCACAAATAGATGAGCTATTTGAAGCTCTTTGAGGAATAAAATTAAATGTTTTCGAATTTTAGTTCTAGAAACTAGTAAAACTATTGAAGTATTAGGTTTTCACTTTTAAAGAATCAATATTTTACTACTCAAAATAACGCCAATGAAAAATTTAAGCGGCCTAGAGCTATTGAAATAACAGTCGGAGAATTATCTTACGGTGACCAAGAATGTGGTCTTTAGGTGCTATGTACTGCCGATAGTAGTACAGCACTTCTGTAGAACAAGAAGAAGGGATACAATTTACAGGAATACAGCTCTGTTATTAACATAACTTCTCCTTACATCTTTATTTGTAAGAAAATTCCTACATTACTTAAATTTTAAGCTTTTTATTCACTTTGTAACAAATGTTTCACTCTGTAACTTGCTAAATTCTATAGCAATTTTATTTTCCTTTGTAATTTTCAGGTCTAAGTATACTGAAAGTGCTAAATGAGGTCACTATTATTATATTTATTTAGCCCTACTGATTTTAATTATGGCTTTGGTAGCTTAATTTCATCTCTGATGGAAATGCATAGCCACATTACGACATGAACGTATAAAACAAGCGCTTGGTATCTAAACTGGCCTCAGAAAAATTAGAAATCAGAAGAGAGACTGGGCAGACAATCTGAAACCTCACGCTGGGACCAACTGGACTGCAAAGGCTCAGTACAAAACATAAGTGAAGACTACTGATAGAAACAACGATGAAGAAATGAGCATTTTTCTTGTAATGGCTAAATGGGATCCTCGGAATAGCCAACTTGTCAGCAAAAGATTCGTGCCTTTTATGGATTATAAGAGGTAGTTCTCAATTCTTAACTTTACACATTACATTTATTTTTCTTAGGATACCAAGTACATTATCACATTATTCATTGATAGCAAATTGCCCTCTATCATATGTGACATGAAATAATAATCGTTTTTGTATTTTTCTTAAGAGTGAATAAATAAATCCATTAATTTCGAAAGTTGGCATTTTTATATGTGCTATTTTCCTATATGTAGTGTGGTTCAATTTATAAATCTTAAAGATTGAACTAAACGGCACCATAATGTAGAGAAGTTCAACGATTCTAGACCAATGGCAACTACTAGGCGAGAGAATACCATGGGACGTTAGATCTGTGGGACCTCAACTGTTTCTACTTTGTCAGAGGTTTCTTCAAATAGCATAGGAATATTGCAAGTTGGAAATATCAATGCTGGGATAGAACAGTTCTTTCTTAAAAGCATATCCACTGCATACGTTTCACATCACTGTGTATGCATCTGGCTTAAAAGGTCATCTAATTTGCCTAGAAAAACTGAAGAATTCCGTAATTCAGAATGGTCAATTACATAGGTTTTGAACCTGGATATACCGATAATGTGACTGCTTGGGTATGATAAATTGAGCTAAGAAAAAGCAAAGAAAAATATCAGTAATGTGGTACAATGATGATCCTGCTTTCTTTTCTTCAAATGTATAAGAAATTGTAATTATTCAGACATATTTGTTGTCCCTGATTCCCAATACTTATGGCATTTGATTTCACAGAATAGCTCACATTTAATAATGCAAACCCTAAAGATGGCTGCCCTAGTGTACCAATACTAACTTATTTAATGACTCGCATGACCGTAATCTCGGTACCCAAATGGAGCCTAAGCTAATAAAGCCTATATCTATTACTTTTTCAGGAGGAGGGTTGTAATCCTTTGCGTGTGATCTTTGACGTTTTGGCGCCAGTGAACATGCGATGCCAATCGGAGGCGTGGCAGCTAACGTGACGTCGAAAGCGTGTAAATTTTCTGGTTGCGATCAAAACACGAAGACAGCGTCGGAAAGGTCGTGCCACTAATTAATGGATGAAGATCTATTACAGCACGCAACGATGTCTATCCTACTTCCGTCGAAAATAAACATGTATATACTAATGACAAATACGAATACAAAATGTAACTGGCATGTCATTCTGAGATAACGTTATAAAGGAGGAAACAAATACAGGATCAGATTTTTCAGGTAATAACCTGATTATAAAGGCTTGCCGCTGAGGAGTAAAAGACCTAATTTATCACTATTAATATATTTTGTCTCTACCATTTAAGTTTTATATTTTGTTGTAGGTTTACCTGGTTTGTTCTCTCTCTTTTTTCAGTTCACATTTTACATACAAGTTTGTAATTACTATGCTCGAATAACTTAAAAGGAACTACATTTTCTAATCATTTTCAGTTAATCACTCTAAATATTTTAATGCAGATATTGAACTAGATAGCGACAAAAACTCTAGAGTTATATTTAAGAAATGCGTTTAAATTCTGTTGCTGTACAGATTTTATAGCGATGTGTCAAACGATGCCTATCCAATACAAGGTCAAGCCATAACACAATAAGAACAGTGTTAAGATAAGTGCGTATGCTTTTGTCATCCAGAGAGAGAGGTTGAAACCAAAGAATTCTCCTTCCGATTCGTTATTTTTTTGAGAATTTTCATATATTCCAGATAAATTAACTCGTTTAAGTAATATATTTAATTCATACAGCTATGAAAATGTAATTTTGTGTTGCAAACCACTCCATTCCACGAATGTAGCCAATGAGTAAATGGGACAGTTAAGAGGTACAAGGCAGTTGACACAAAAGAGTTCAGAATATGAATCTCAACATTATGAGAAAGAGAGGAAGACCGAAATGCCTCCACCACTGTTTGGAAAAATATGACGTACTCGTAAGACAAACCTCTCTGGTACTTGGTTACCCTGCTGAGTGGAGGGAAAATTCTTTGTACTCGAAGGACGTTAGATAAACGAACTAAATTACGCCATTACTTCACAAAAGGAGCCGTTAGTGTTCGCTGGTTTAGGCTAAGAGACAATTATTTATTAAATAAGCGAATATATTTAGGATAGTTATGAATTTAGTCAACTTACATTTACTCTCGCAGGATTTCTCTAGGAATCTTGTTCCAATTCCCCAAGATATTCGATCAAACCATTGCTTCTTTTTGAACCTCTCTAAATAGCTTTACTGATACCACCCTAACAAGGAAGACGAGTTTTTTATCCTCTCTTTCGATCGGGAATTGACCTGTTGTTCAGAAAATGGAACTTGTGGAAAATAGGGCTAAACTTGTTTCATTGCGAGCTATTTTATTTTACCCATTGCACTACAGTTCATATCGAATCAGAGCATGTCAAACCGACTGCCGGCCTCATGCTAATATACGTAAGGTAGAGGTGGGCAATCATCCAACCGATACGGGAAGGGAATGTGGTCAGCATCTCCACACCCCCTGTCGCATTCCGTGGCAGGCAACCAAGGCCTCAGCCCATTACGCCACGGCGCAGGACATTGTGAGCTAATGAATTATCGATATATAATGATCAGAAAATGGATATGCCTCGAAGATAACAGCTCAATTCCTATTGAGATTTCATGTAAAAACTTGTGATTACTATGTTGGTTTACAACAGTCCTAGAGAGAATAACGGTAGGTAACTATTTTGGATCAAATAATATAAAAAATAGATATTTTGCGTGCGTATAGGAGTTATGTTTTATGTCCCTCTATTTAAGATTAAAAGGTGTAGGATAAGAAAGAGTGAAGAGAACTTCAAAAACAATTTCAGAAAAGTCAGTCAAGATTTTTTAAGTTTTTTAAGAAATGGTCTTATGTTATTCTTTAGCAAAAGAACTTAAAAAAGATTTGTGAGCAAAATTAAGTGGTATTTGAAACCTTGCAGAAAATGACACACTGAGAGCCCTGTCTTTTATAAATACAAATTTAGTCACGCGAAACGGAAGTTGAAATCTCAAACTCTCGTTTATCCTTTATTAGAAGATATGATGAACATCATATGACACTGTTGCTCTAAATGCACAATGTCGTCGGAACTGTCTGGCCAGCTTGACGTAAACTGCGGCGGGTTAATCTCAGCCGAGCTTAAACTACGTGCAAAGTAGAAATTTGAATGCTGATTGGGAAGTGTGGCTGGGTCTGTATCGTCGAACCACAGCAAAGCGTTATCTTTCGCAATGGACCCCCTCCCTCTCACTCTCTCAGAGAGGGTTTAAAATTTGCATACTATTGTTGTCCTTCCCCGGGCGGCACAGCGGACTTTGCAATATTGACACGCCTTTTGTCCCTTGACGCAAAACGAGAAGAGATTTCGAGCAAACCGTATCGTTAAACTTACCGCAGTGAGTTGAGTGCTTACTGCTTGTGAAGGAATTGTATTTTTGGTGAATGAAAAAGTGACTGGATGTGACAGAAAACTAAATTATGCTATTCTTGTCGAATTATCACTTAAGCCTTAGTAAAAGAGCGAGTTAGTATCCATGCGTGACTGTCTTCTAATCCTAAAGACATTTCAAGTCTCTATTGGATTGAATTTCATAAATATGAAATTTTAGTGGGTATTCACCTTAAGATAGTGTTTATTAACTTTCAACTTTGTGACCTCGGGCACATTTGAGCTCACACTTCACCACCTTATTCATACATAGTGTCTCTAGATCTGAGTTGCTCAAAGGGGAACGAGTGAAAAGTCTCGGTTGTAGGATTTCTGGTTTGTTTGGCTGAATGGTTATTCAATAATTTTAAAGGTGCAATACTAAATTTTTTAGTTTTACGTACTTCCAATTAATTTAAGCAGTTAATGTCTTACGGGTATCTAACTGTTATATTTACCTTCATGTGTACGAAGTTTAAGATATGCTTTCGATACGCAGTTTTGTGCAGTTTTCTTGTTAGCTACTTAAGCAACTTTTTTTCGCTTGTTTTCCCATTGTTTCATAGTACTTTACCCTTTGCTGGGCATTCAGGATTTAATTTGAACTGCGATACATGGTGACGAGATTTTCTGACATGCACGCGTTGAGCTTCCCAAACATATGACAAGATGTACACTTACATTGAATGACGAAGCTGCAACATTTTGTTTGCTTCCCCAAACTTGTCACAGTTGTCTATCTTCTGAGATGCAACAATAGACCTTTAGCTGTATGAGCTTCTGATTTTTCTTTCTGAAGAAATTAAATCTAAAGTTAAAAAGCAAACATCAATTTTTAAAGAACTACATTGTAAACAATCAGCACACTTAAAATATACAGTGCTTTTGCAAAACTTCAAGTATTTAGCTGCTATATTTAAAAAACTTAGAAATAAACATAATTTGTTTTTAAATCTAAAACTGTCAAGATTTTAAACTATATGATGAATATTACACAACACTTTCAGAAATAAAACAAGAAAGGATACAAGCATTAAATATTATACAACAATGGCAAAGCCAGTGAATTTATATGGAAGTGAAGCCTGGGTTATAACAAAGAAAATGCAAAATAAGATACAAGGATCTGACATGAAATTCTTGAGAGGTACTAAGGGATAGATAAAACAAGACCACATAAATAATAATGTAATAAGAACAGAGGTAATAGTGAAATGCATAAATGAAGAAATAAAATACTAAAGAAATATTTTCTCTTACATGTGGAAAGGATGGACTTGCGAATATAGCACTAAATTATAAACCTGCAAGGAGAACAGATGTAGGCAGACCGCAGAAGAGATGGAAAGGTTTACTGTGAAAAATGGAACAGACAATGTGTCTAATCCATGGAGTGAAGATGAATATGAGGATGTTTGTGGGTAATGCAAAACTTAATCCATTCATTACATGTAAGCAACAGAGCAGCTAAAACTGTGAAATATTAGAGCCTATTGCTCGCAGTCATTAATTAGTAATGGCCAATTAGCAAAAGAATCAACCGAGACTATACTTGGGTCTAGATTTACGTTCAAAGTCACATTCTATTAAAGCATTGTAAAATTGGTATACAAAATTTGTTCCCGTATTAACTTCGTGAAAAACAAGCTCCTTTCTCGCATACCTCCTACTCCTCCCCATCCTCCTCCTCCTCCTGCTCCTCCTCCTTCTCCTCCTCCTCCAACAGATTACCCTTCTCTTTGCAGAACTTAGGCGCCAGTGCTTTGGGTCAGTGGCCTGTCGAGGAACAAGGAAAGCTTGAATCTTAACACATCTAGAATGCATGAACAGCCCAATGTGTGATATGGCGGAACATAATAAAGACTTTAGTTTCTTGATAAATAGGGATGATAGGAAATTCCAGGCCAGCATTTGCCTAGCGTCCGAGAAAAACCGCGAATTCATCATCGGTCAAGTAGATTGAAGACAGGGATTTGAACGCGGGACTTCCAAATGCGAGTCACACACCTCGTACCCATACAGCATTTCCTCACTGGGATGGCTTCACCCTTTGTGTTCTTGAGTATTCTGGGACATTCCTTTATCTCAGCGTGTACCAAAATCCATCTCGTGTTTTCCATCTTCTTTAAATTCCTTAAAATCTCTCTTCGTGCGTTTCTTTATTTGTAGCCCTTCTTCGTTCAATCTAGAGCCGAATGGACAAACGCTCCCCCGTTCATCTCCAAATTTTTTCCTTCTTCTATTTCAGCCCATCGCTCTTTCATGTTAGTCTTCTCCCCCTACCCCTCATTCTAGTTTTCAGCCGGGAAATTCTGCACCTGTTTGGGGCTGAAATGAATGAAGGGAAAAGAGTGGAAGTGTGTTTTTTTCCTCTTTTCTTTCTGGTACAATTTTTTCACCTCGTGCTTCTTTACACGGACGAAAAAGCACTTTCAGCGGTGACACAAAAACTGCGTTTTTTCGTGAAAGGAGACGCGGGTAGATGTGATTGAAAAATGATGACGTCAGTGAGATGATAATTACTGCATCTCCGGGAGAAGAGACGACTAAGGGCAGATGTCAAAACATAAAGTACGGCGATATCCTTCAAACACAGAGACATTTGGCATGTCGCACTTGGCACCATCTGGAACACGCTGGCACATCCATTTCATTACTATGTTAACAGTCGAATGGCTGCTTCTTCTTTCTTCACAAACTTCAATTCTGTTCATCCAGTTTCTGTGCAATGACAGGCAAAGTAATGTTACACGCATAGAATATGGTATAGATTTAAAATAACATAATTCACTGTGGTATAGCGACCATTTAATTTCTGCTCCGCCATCTAAGCAATTCATTAAGTAAAAAATAAGCATTAAACTTCTATTGGAAACAAACGTGAATAGTGACGACAAAATGGCTATAAAACGATAAAATGCAGAAAAGGAGCTTAAAATTTATTCAGAATTAATTAAAATTTATCATATTTGTTTTATTATAAGTGTAACATTTATATAATTAATCTAATATTTGACAATTGCCTTCAATACTACACCAGCCATTATCAAAGTGAATATATAATTCTTCCTAAACTTGGTACTTTAAATTTGATGTACTTTAATGTATACTGTTACAGTGCGACATTATTGCAGTTAGTTAATCGTATAACAACAATTATCAGTACTCGAAGTGGAAGTAAACATAATAGACGTCTGGTAATATGAAGCACAGTACGGGATGTTTATAATTATGGATGAATTACTGCTTGTCTAATTGAGAAAGAGTAGCAAAAATACATCCAAATAAGGTGTAGTTAAGAAAAGCAGTAAGAAAAAATAGACACAAATAGAAACGACATAAATAACATCCACCAAAGTGATTTAAATCTATTTTTCTTTGGGCACGCTAAAATAAATGTAAACTTTTGAGCTTTAGTTATAAATGGTGAACGGTCTTTTGGTTCCCTTAAAAATTACTACCCCATGTACAGCTCACTCATACAGCTTTCGGTAGCTAAAATATACATTAAACTGTACCAAAGGACTTAGTGTTATTTATACATATAGGAAACTAGATGAAACAAAACAGTTAAGAAAACTATTACGATACACAATGTGGACCCTTTACTCATGGGAGTGAAGAATATAAAATTGGTCCTCTTTCTTCCAGTCGAATGATAGATCTAGAACTCAGATTTTCCATTTTATCACTCTAGTAGTATTTCAAACTCGCTGAATGAATACGTAAACTGCATGACTATAACACATTTACTGATTCATGCGCTCACAGGTTGTAGCTGCAGAGCTTTGTGGATAGTTCCGGATGTAAACACTCAGAAGTAACTTCTTGCATCCAGATTGCACTTTTGCAATTTACATTACATGTAGAAACTGATGGAATGTTATAATAACCCGGTTACGCTGTATTACTTCTTAATAGGGAGAAAAGAATATTAAAGATAGTCGAACTTTTTGACTCATGATTAACATGTTCACTTACTTAGTGCCCATTGCTGAGAGATTTAGGTATCTAGATCCTATATCCAGTGATAATCTGTTTTTAAACGTATTTATATCAGTATTTCTAAATAAAACTGTATAATATCTTTACAACTTTCCTAATATAAAAATTTTCTTACAGTAAATTAGGTTTTGCGTTCAACTGAGATCAGTTCTGCCATGAAAACTTTGCTTAAACCGTAAAACGTATTTTATGTTATGCTTTAATTATCTACCTACTTGCATCTTCTTCTTCACTTCAGGAATTAGGCATTTCTACCTGTTCCGTCTTTGCATTCCATCAGCTATTCGCATCTTCTAGGGCATCCTACATCTGTTCTTCCACGAGAATTTTATCTTATTAAAACCGGTACTCTTTCTTCATGCATTCTGTTCATATGTTCTTTCCAGTTCTTAATAGTTTCTTTTGTTTTGTCCTGTGTTTTATATATGACTAGTTCCTATCGAATAGTTTCATTTCTTATTAAATTTCGTCTAGTATATTCTTTAAGCCTTCTTAAGAACATCACTTCTGCTGCCTGTCTCTTACTTTTATCTCTTTCTTTTAATATCCAGGACTCACTTCCATACATGAGGGCTGGAACAGTCATAGTTTTATAAAATTTAAACTTTGTTTCTGTGCTTGCTTTGATTTTCAATGTTCTTACTACGGTTCCACATATTTGCTGACATTTGTTTATTTTGTTTTCTATGTCCTTGTCTAAATCAAAGCTTACATCACAGCCCAAATAGTTGAAAGTCGACAGCTGTACCAGGCATTTATTTTCAGTGCTTATTTTTGTGGATATATTTAGATTGTCTTCTTTTTCCAGTAAATACATTTTATTCATGGAACGTTGAAGGCCTTCTTCATTTTTTGTATTATTGCTACATGATCAGCATAGAGTATAACACTTAAGGATTTATTTCTATTTAGTTGAATTCCTTCATCCACTTGTTTTTTCCAAGTTTTTATCAAATCTTCCAAGTACATATTAAAACTGTAGGAGAAAGGCTACAACCCTGTCTTACTCTTAGATTTACTTTTATTTCTTCTGTTTTATCGTGCCAGTATTTATGATAATTTTTATGTCTCTACATAAGTTTTTAATTATTTCTCCTATATGAGGGGGATAACCCCTTTTGCCCATACCTACTTGCATTTAGATAGCAAAACATGTAAAAGGTCAATTTAAGTTTTATGCTCGAAATTTTTAGGTTAGTTGCTGTAGCTCGTCACAGAATATTTAATTTCTTTTCCTCCTAAAACAGCGGAATTAAAAACCAAGATCCCTGGCATTAAAGATACGAGCTGGAGCACATATATAACCGAGAAAGCTAGATATAATTCCGAAGGGAATTTATGAAACTCTGCGGACTATGCAAATGTTAAGTAAGGTCATGATTCATATCTGTGCAAAAGCACATCTCACAGCAACCGAGGCGTGTAACGTAATTAGAGCAACTAAAATATAGCTGTATCTCTGGAGAATACCAACACAGAAGAACAGCGATCAGTAATTCGTTTTTTTAGCAGCGGGGGCGTAAAACCTACCGAAATTAACCGCAGGACGAAAGCACAATATGTTAATGGCAGACGCAAGTGATTCAAGGAGCGCAGTATTAAACTTGTATTTCTTGGTGATTCATTTTTATGTGAAATTAAGGGGGATATAAGTCGTTTAGGTCACTGTTTAAAATTAAACCATAGATCTGTACTTCCATGCTGATATTGCTCGCGTATTTGTAGATCTAAGTCCTTGTAGTCTAGGACCCGTAGTCCAAAGACCCTACCCCCCTTCAACCCGGGAGCGATGGATAAACCGGGGCTCTTTCCATAGGGCAATACCTCATTTCTTAAAAAGCCCCCGTTGACAACAACGTCAAAACGGGATGGAAGTGGACATGCCACTTACGCGCGTCAAACCCGCAGTGAAGACCACCGAAAAACGTCGGTGGGGCCGCCTGGTGATCTTTTTTTTTTTTATAATTTTTTATTGATCGATTAGCAGTATAATGCTTTACAGATCAGAGTGAAAAGAAGGTAACAGTACATTAAAAACAATAACACTCAGGGGTAGGCTAACAGGCCACCCCCTAACTACATTAAGTTAGAACTCCAATAATACTCTCTGAGAAATTATGTCAATATTGAAGATGTAAGACAGACATCAAGCACTAGCATCATTTGAATCAGATGTATCACTTAGAAGTAGGTCCTGTGGTAGTCTCCTCTTCAAGCGTGAGGGCTGGTTCGTGCGGAGGCCGATGTTATAATGTACAGCTCCTGGAACTTCTTGCAGCGTGGAAAAGAAACGACAAGCGATCCTACATATGTAGTCATGAAGAGGTAACAGTCCTAGTTCGTGATGGAGCTGCTGATTAAGGATGAACCATGGAGCGTTGGTAGCGATGAGCATGAAGCGATTCTGTATGACCTGAAGACGACGCAGATAACATGTGTGTGCGGCCCCCCACACTTGGCAGGCATATGTAATAAGTGGACGAACGAGTGATTTGTAGAGTAACAATGAAGACTGTAGGCCGAGGCTGGAACGGTGATGCAACAGAGGTGAGAGTTTTGAAAGTTGCTCGGAGGCAAGTGATATAAGACGATCGATATGAGCACGCCAGGTCAGTCGAGAGTCCAAAAGCACTCCAAGGTATTCAACGGGAGTTGTAGTGGGGAACCAAGGGACATTGTTCCTGTAAAGGTACAACGGAGTAAGCGGAGTATATCGTCGAAAAGTTAAGATTTTAGCTTCGGTTTTCTGAGGATTCAATGAGATCCGCCAAATGCTGAACCAATGAGTCAGGCGATGTCAGGAATATCAGAAATGTATATATTAAATAGAGTCTGGTGATCTAGCACACCTACTACTAGCTCTGCAGGCTAGTACCCAGGACTTATAAGGCAACCCTCTACCCCCTCCGGGCGGCCGTATCCTGTCCGGAGATACCCAATTTCCCGTGGGTGTCGGAAACACGCTGCCCCCAGATTCCAAGCCAATCCGAACAGTTCCCCATCGGGAGGGGCTCGGCAGTTCGTCCGGAGGTTCCTCTGGTAACGTCAGAGGTACCAGAGTGCTAGAGGTTCGCAGCGCTTTCACCACAGCAGCAGAAGGGGACGGATCCCCTCCCCTTGTATTTTTTCTTCAATTCATGCCAGAGGATCTCCTCCCATTAGTCCTGGAACCGTAGGACCAAGGACCCGGGCTCCTTCTACTAGGGAGCTACCGAGCTGTCCCAAAAGGGTGCCCGGCGCCTCCGAGGCTCTTTACTGGGCCAAGACCTAGAGACTAACAAACTCCCCCATCTGGTCCTGTGGACTCAAGACGGGATGGAAGTGGATACGCCACTTACGCATAGCCTGCCCCTCCCCTTGCATATAGGAATACAGTAGACAGCAAAATCAGGACCACTGTCGCCCTAAGACGACTCAATAGGCTGGCCCAGAGACCGTAGATCGTCCTGCCGGAGGAGGAAGTATTTACCAGGAGCGTATCATCCTGCCATGCAGCCATGCTCTCGCCGATACTTATACCCTGAAAGAGACCACCAGATAAAAGATGACGTGAAATGAAAATGGAGATGCAATAGGACAGAAAATTTGGGGAATGTAATTAGAGTACCCAGCATTTGCCTGGCGATGCGGGAAAACCCTTGAAAAAGCCCATGGGCCACGGTAATCGAACCCGGACCTCCCAAATGTGGGCCACAGACGAACCAGTGTGACCTATCCAGCTGTGTGAATACAGAAAGGCGAATAAAATTCTCTCATTTATGAAAAGGATAACCAGTGGAAAAATCAAACCTAATTACACGGAAGATCTCTTAAATGGTTAACGGCATTAAAAAAAGAAAGAAAAAGAAGATTTGAGATATCTAGACAGTCATGTAGTAAAATTTTCCCTCATCCTTTACCAGTTATGCAAAGTGATTCAGAAATAAAGGCTTCAGAAGTTATCCTAAGGTTAAATAAGTACACTTCATCCGTCATGAAGGTATTTTTAAGTATGTGATAATTTAATCTAAGTCTTTAACTGTAATTTTTTATTTACATCCTCCAGTGTAAACTCATATCGAACGATGAATGAAATGGGTGAAATGATGCTCAAATGAGCCCGGGGTCCATAGAGCTTAGTGTTACCAGGCATTCGTATTTCAGGATAAGGAAAACTTCCGTGAAAAAGTCTTATCCAGGTATGTAACTTTGACCTTGTTTCAAAATCGGGACCTCTTGAACAAGAGATAGAGACGCTACCATCTACGCTGCCGAGGCGGGCACAATTGGGAGATGTTTGGAATTGGAGGAGTTTTGAAAATTCTTGGATGTCACTAACTTTAAATAATATTTTTGGTAAATAACTGACTTTGGTTCAGGTTCCATAACTTTGTTCATATGAATGTCAAATGAAAGAGAGAGTGTTTTTTGTAATTTACGTTCTCCAAGGTTAAGTCATATCGGACGATGAATGAAATTGGTGAAATGATGCCCAAATGAGTCCGGGGTCCTTGGAGCTTAGAGATACCTGACATTCGTCTTTAAGAATAAGGAAAAATCCCGGAAAAACCTTATCCAGGTAACTCAACCTGACCGAGATTCGAACTCCGGACCTCTTGAACGTGAGGCAGACACGCTACCATCTACGCTATAGAGAGGGTGTCCTCGTGCAGAGAGGCCCATAGGCTTTTTTTTTTTTTTTTCCTCGAGTAAATCTCCTTATGGAATTGTTAGATGCAACGTGCCTTACAGATAAACACAGAACCTTATGTGTACTCGTAATTGTTACACAATGTTATCTATTTATTATCCGGTTGGTTCTCACTGGGTTCGATCCCAGGCGATCGCAAAGTGACATTTGTTGTGAACAATATGGTGCTGGGGCAAGTTTTCTCATGGTCCTCCGGTTTTCTCCGTCAGCATTCCACCGATTGATTCTTCGTCTTTCCTATCACCTCATCCCTGTCGTATTTCGCTTCCGGCGATAGGCCGATTACTCATTCCGGAATCTCTCTTTTCAGGAAACCTCTGATTCTCAGTCCTTCTTGTATGAAATATATTTTATATCAGATTACATTAGTTTCAATAAATTATACATAGGATGGTTCAGGTTAGGCAATCTGGACTGTATATACATGCAAAATGCACACAAAATCCCTTAGTTGATATCACAAGCACTTGTTTTAACAATGAGCTCATGCGAAACTGTAAAGTACCACAGTAGACTTCAACACTGGAAAATTTAATCTCACGTATTTCGGAGAGAGTTATTCTACAAAAACAAAAAACAATGCATTACATATGTAATTCATACATGAATAATGGTCCTATTGCTTTGTCAATAAAATCTGATGCAATAACAAAGCACGATTGAAATGTCCTTAATGTCTAAATCTCAAAACATTTGATATTTTAGTCATAATCTTTCAAATAATCTTTGAGAAAAAATAATAAAATGGTTTGGAAAGTTGATTCAGAGTTTAAAATCTCAAGCTTGATATAGGTATATAAATAATGAAGGAAGTTAAATTCCAGGTAGCTGATGATGTGTGAAGAGCTCTACACTTAATTTGGAATATTATTTTAATGCGTTTAGCATTATAGTTCATGAAGCAGGTTAAACCCTTCTTTTGTGTTTTCCTTTGCCAAATTACAAGGGATTTAAAGTAGGTTATGAATAGCAGTGTAGCTTACACCTCCCTTCCAAGGTCTAAGTCCCATTACTATTATTAATACCCAACATGACTACTGGAGGGCCCTGACATCACGCGGCCACATTTCCCGTTCGCCAATTATACATATTTGATTTCCTTCGGCCTTTCTCAGTTAGAGGTAATGCGCCCGCTTCCATTTGGGGGAGTGTGTATGTCGATATTTAAATTTCTAATGCGGCACGCTAATGTACCGACTCCAACAAGCCCCCATCCACCCCCCGGCCTACCGTGGGCGGGAGTCTGATGCACTTTATCCCCCCCCCCTTCTCATTATATCGCTTTATTTCATTCCAAAAACAAAGCTCTTACTTCTTTACTGGAGCTCTGCAACAGCCGGTGGGTTTTTGTGCCTTACATTTCCATAATTTAAATATCGTTCATGGAAGGTATTAGAATTTCGAAATTGCACCATTCGCTTTAAGCTACTTGCTGAAGAGAATTTATCGACAAATTCAAGGCATCGACGTCGCGGCGCTTTCTTCTTCCACCATCGAACTTAGAGGCTCAAGTCCCTCTGCTTTTTGCGTTCTTTCTTGACATTAGGAATTCCAATATTTACTGTACTTAATATGCCGTTGGAAGCGAAGAAGTTCTGCTGCAAGCAACAAGATTACTCCTTTGTTCATCTAAGTTTCCACCAAGCATTCGATGCTCTTCTTTGCAATAAACTCTGTGCATGACTGTATTTTAAACAATATTGTTGTCACACGACTATCTGAATTTACTATTGTTTATTCTTATAAAGGTTCCAAAGAACATCTTTTTATTTAGGCTAATAGCTTGTTTCACCAGAAAAAGAATTCTTTCATATCATTTTTGATCTTCCTGAAGTACAACTTCCGGCATTCCATCTCTGGCCCAATGCTCTAATCTGTCATATCCCTTTCGGTCCACATGGTCACTCTATTCTTTCCTTCTCCTGTTATAGGTTGTTATTTACATCATTTCTTATCGCTACATTAGGTACTCCATTCCATCTGGGGTCTCCTTTTAATATATTAATTTCGTTTACGTTGAGCATCTGTTTTGTTTGTGTGGTTTCAGGTCTAGTTTCTGCAGTATGAGTCATTATGGTCTTGCAACTGTTTTATACTACTTTTGTTTCTCTTCTCAGATATTTATTTGTTTTTGTTCCATTTATACCCCACATTTAACTACAATGGTCATATCGTCGGTCGTTCTCCTTTGGAACATATTGAAGGTGTTAACTCGTTATCATTGGGTTTTACTTTTTACCATCAGATCACGCACACATTTGCACTCTCATTCATACTTCTAGACTCTGGGGAAGATGAGGAATTATCTTGGTCGGAGAGTAATTCCCCACCGCCACGGCAGGGAATCGAACCCCGTGCCCCTAGCACGGTAGGCAGGTGCTCTACCGATTGAGCTACGGGGGCATCCATATATTCATTGTTCCAAATATAAATTTTAATACATCCTGAGACCGCAGACCTATTAACTTGCTCTCTAACATCCTCTTTCAAAAATCTATCACTACTTATTTTTACAACTAGATAGTTAAAAGCCATAACCTGTTGCATTATGTTCTTTTAATTACAATTTACATCTCACTGGTTATGTACTTATTCTTAAATATACTTTTTTAAATATTGTCCTTGTATTAATTTTTCCTAATCGAACAAAAGAAAGGGATAGAAGAAACGAATTTACTAAGGAAATTATTTGTTCTTTTAGACTAGTCATGTGTAGCCCAAAGTCTGGATAGGTACAGTCAGACTGAAAAATTCAATGTCATAGGCGGGACTTTTACCACGGATCTCCCAGTCTCCGTCCGGTTGCTCTTAAGCACCGACCTAGTAGTGGTTGGACTATAAAGCCGAGACTTTAAGTACTTACATGTTGTAAGTCGCCATTAAGATAATTGTCTCACGTGTATATGCGAACTCCTAGTGGTTTACCAGGAAAATGAACGTCAGTTGGAGAGTTTAATGTCAAGCTCACATGTTGGACATGGTAGCTCAATAGTTAAGAGCAATCCCGGAGTTCCGTGGTTCAAATTCTGATTATGGCATTGAATTTCTGAGTCTGATTCTACGTTTCCAGAATCTACTATGCAGATGGCAAAGAAAGCACAAAGGCTGTCTAACACTGCCAACAGATTTACAGTGTTTTATACAATGTGCATGCAAACAAGTCCATGTTGCGTAATTAATATTCAGTAAATACAGGGGCCAAAGATGTCAATTGAAATGCCAGTTTTCAAAATTAATAAAAATGGCATCTGTATGTATGTGTGATCATATCTGTGAATACGAAAACCAAATGCATATGAAGCACAAAATCTGGTACCTCTATTCAGCAGTAAAGCGATTTCCAAGAAAGCCTTTCCATTCCAAACTTAATGGAACACTTCTGGAAAGTTTTTATTTCTTTTAAACCTGTCTAAAATGCTTTTGATATAGTACTATATTTAAGATGCCTTCGTGATAAATTAAACATATATCTTGACTCATCTATTAGCCTACCAAGTTTTCTTCATTATGAATGAATTTGGTATGACTGTAAACCACAGCGGTTAAATCACACAATTTATGTCAAATACCTTATTTTGGGAAGTTAAATAGTTAAGGAATTTAATGAACACATACATTTTCAAACCAATATTTTATCAAAAGCTTAGATAACTAATAACTATGAGTGGACTTTCGGTAGGAAATATATTTTGAAATTGTCAAATAGTATCTATTGTAATTAATATGCAATATTGCATTAAACATTAAATGTACAGCAATAAATATTTGTGTTAGCAAACGTAAGTGTATCTCTTTGCAAACCCAAGTGTCGTATACAGCTGTGCACTGCAGATGACATTAACGACACTGGAATTCATGTGTGGGATGTGTTCAACGGCTGTGATTTAAAGCGTATTTGAACGGAATTAATGTGGTGGCTACTTGCACGAATATGCTTAGTTATTGGCATCAGCCCAAAAGGTGAAACAGTATTGTTATTGTTTTTCAGTTTTGTCGTAGTGCAAGATTGTATTCCCATGTTATTCTTGAGATGAATGGTTGATATCAGAGCAGATCTTTTACTTGTCTGTGTTTATTGACTGGAAAATAACTTTTGCTTCAGAAATACTACCCCATTGTTCCTCTGAAATTGTTAAAGATTACCTCAAGGTTGTAAAACACCTAAAACTATGTAAGGTTTTTAGGCACTTACTATGCAAACAGAGAAACTATTATATTACATCCAACATTTTGAACATTTGGGCTTTTGTCTGTGTATGAGAGCACCAAACTCAGAATCGTGAATCAGTTAATATGTATCTTGGATTTAAGTTGACACAAAGACTTTCAAGAAGATATCCAACCCCTTACTACATCTCACATGGAAATTCTCTCTTTGCCTTTTTATTTTCTTAACACTTTTATCTCATAAGAAAATTTTGGATCCGTTGAAACACAAGATTTGACTCGACTAATATCTACAATATCTATGGTCACTGGTTTGAACATGGAATACTTATCATGCCTTTTTCAGTTAATGCTAAGTGATTGTTCTTTTGTTTCTACTGCCAAGCCGTACACCTTAATTTTAAAGTTGGGATATTCGAACTTTTTAAAATTTGGCTATCGCCTCAATCCTTTATATCTTCTTTGTAGCGACAATGAAATATGTAATGCATGTTTTCTACAAACCTTTATATTGACTGACATGAAGTGGAGAGAAATGTAAGCTTTCTAGAATTGTCTCTAGAATACGTGGAGAAGATCGTGTAAAAGTGAAACAGAGGTTTGAAATGGTTAGGTGTGTTGAAGTTAATATTAGAGGCCGTTATTCCCACGTGTCAAACTTGTCAACGAAATTCTATGCAAACTTTTGCTTTGCCATTTGCGAGTCTCAGTAGCTTATGAAATAGCACAATTACGTTAACATGAAAAATATATTACACAATACACACATTTGAATGTATGTTAACGTAAAAGTGCTATTAAATAAGCTACTCGCACATCGAAAACGGCAATGGAAAATTTTGCACAGAATTTCGTTGACAGAGAACACAAGTTTGACTCGTGGACATAAAATAGCGCGAATATTCCCTCCAATCTCAGTCGCCGGCGGAGTAGTACATGTTCACGCTTTGGTTACATCACCATATAAACTAAGGATGGCGGCGGTGTAGCGTTGCGCATTCCTCGGCGACAACCTGTTCTAAAATATATCATATCCGGTCTAATAATGCGGAATAAAAGGATTTAAATTGAAATGCAACACTTGGTGAGCTCTTATATAGTCACTAAATTGCCCAGAAGTGAAACCATCCTAAACGAACCTGGCCACTAACTAACGTCAGCAGTTGTGCGGTGACTGGCATACCGCGAGGTTGTCTTTCCGCTGTGTTCGGTAGTAAACGCCAGGCAGAGCGGGCTTTGTTTGTGCTGTCGTGTACACAGTTCAGCGCTCCGCGCGTAGTTTTGTTGAATTGGGTATAATTATACCTGTTCGGTTTTGAGTTTAAAAAGTAATCATGGCGATGTACAAACGTGTGAATACACTAAAAATTCAATTTGAAGCAACGGCAAGTAAACCTACTGCATTAGAAATCCACCAGTGGCTTGTAAATTTCATGGGATTACAAGTGGATCAAGTTGACACGCTCCAGCTGCACACAAGAGAACGTGCTATATATGTGAAGGTGATTTCGGCGGTATTATACGATAATCTCCTAGCCCGTTATCAAGATGAACAAACCTTTACCTACGCCTCTGGAGAAACGGCAAAGTTACGAATTACACCGGGTGATCAGCAAACAGTGAATGTTAGAGTGTTCAATTTACCTTCGGAGGTTCCCCTCGCTGTGTTGTCGCAGCAGCTGAGCCAATACGGTACAGTGTATGACATACGCAGAGAGCAATGGAGCTCCCAGTATCTTCTTCCGACTAACAACGGAGTGATTGCTGTGAAGATGGGACTAAAACGTCACATACCTGCTAGCTTGGTTATCGATACCTATTTGATTGGAATCAGTTACATCGGTCAACCGCAAGCTTGTCATCTCTGTCATGCCACTACCCACCTGAAAGCTGAGTGCCCCCTTCGTGCTACGCGGTTACCCATCAACCCACGGAACCGTCCAGTTACCTTCAGTGTCGCAGCAGGTGCTAACTCATATGCTGCTGCTGTCGGTAGAGAGTACGCAGCAGGTTCGACGAGTACGTCCACAGAAGACCAGCCGCCGGAGCAACCTACACAACAGGCAGACAATGGTCCGGTAGTAGTGGAGCTAACGAGAGAGCCGGCGGAGTCCGAAAAGTCTGCAGTGGCCAATGATATCACGCCTATGGTTGAGACACAGGATGCCCCTAAAAGACCTGCTGTTACTGCTCCAGCTGAGGGTTCTCGGGATGGTGTTATGGAGGTTGTAAGTGATGAAGAAGTAGAGGTATCTGATACTGAAATAGCTCAGTTAAGGCAAAAGGTTGGCATTACATTGTCGGGTCGCGACCCTCGATTAAGAAGTCAGCACAGGAGGATGGAAGTGCAAGGAATTCCACCACGACAGCAACCTCCGGATGTGCTACACCTGAAAGGTGGTCCCCCGGTTCCCATCCAAGGGAAAGAGATAGACTCAGTCAAGCGGCCGGCAGTGGATGACGGTGATGAATATGAAGAAGAACTACGTTCAGCTAAACTTACCAAAGAGGATTCGTGCCCAGGCATTGTTCAAGGAGGCTCAATTGATATTAAAGTGGTTCCTGGTTCTTCGAAATCCTGGCATCACTAAGGATGTGCTCCTAGCCCATTGAATGCCGATAGGTGCGCAAATCTGGGCTTCGCTTAATGTTAATGGTCTGCGACAGGTGGTCAAACAGCAACTTTTAAGGGACTTCTTGATAAATCATGACATAGATATCTGCTTTTTGCAGGAGGTGAATATTGATAATATGGACTTCTTATATGGCTACGAGTACGAGACGAATCTTGGGCCGGAAGGTACCGGTACGGCTATTGTGTATCGTCAATGTTTACAACTACATAATTTCGTGCTCCATCCCTCTGGTAGAGCCATCTCAGCAGTGTATGAGGGCATTACCTTGGTGAACATTTACGCCCCTGCGGGCAGTAATAAACGAAAGCAGCGAGAAAATTTTTTTAGGCAAGACATCTTGACCCATATTCCATCAAGTGCACCGTTCGTCCTGGTTGGCGATTTTAATTGTACTTTAGCTGCTAAAGATCAACGGGGTGCCGTCAATGGGTGTAGTACTCTGCAACAGCTAGTAGAACAAATGCACCTGACAGATACCTGGGAACATAAGCACGGCTCAGCAGTACAATTTACATTCGTGAGAGGACCATCAGCTTCACGACTGGACCGCATGTATGTTACGGCTGAACTCTTACCCCGCCTTCAGCGCACAGAAATAATGCCGGTGGCATTTAGTGATCATAACGCTCTAATACATGCACTTAAGGGCAGGGCGGCGAGCTGCAATAGAGGCAGAGGTTACTGGAAACTTAACTGCTCCTTGCTTACCGATGAGGAAGTGATGACTGATTTCCAGGACTGCTGGTCACGATTGCGGGAATCCTTTGCGCGTGCACCAAACAAAGTCGACTGGTGGGTGTGTAAAGCCAAACCTACATTACGAAACTTCTTTCGGGCTGCTGCCGTTCGTCGAGCGCTGGCTAGAAGAGAAACCATGGAATATTACTTCCAAATCCTCCACGAGCTGCACGTACGCCAACAGCAGGGAGACAATGTTCTGCAACTAGTGCGGGAGATCAAAGAACATATAAAAGCTCGTAAAACACAACAACTTCAGGGATATTTGGCCAGAGTACACTCGGAGGAAGTGCTGCATGGGGAGCAGGCGAGTTTTTTTCATTTGGCAAAGGAACGTAATCATGGTCGCCGGAAGCTAATCACTCAACTTGAAATAGATGGACGGGAGGTTTCCACTACAGCCGAAATTATTCGTGAAGTGAACAATTTCTACGCACAACGATTCACCGACCCCGCAGATCTCGCACACAAAGTAGAGGCATATATGTCAAAATTCCTACCAGAGCTACCGGAAGAATTGTGGCAGGACACGCTGTCGCTGTCCAAATCAGAGTTACGTGAAATAATCCAAAAATCCAAATTGCGTGCCTCCCCAGGACCTGATGGCTTGCCATATGAATTTTACAAGCAATGTTGGTGTCACATCCAGAACGAACTGTTACAAGTCTTTCAGGAAATGTGGAATACAGAGCATTTACCACGCACATTTGCAGATGGGATAGTGGTACAACTTCCGAAGGTGACTAGACCCAAGTCCTTACAGGATTATCGACCGATCACGCTGTTAAACTGTGATTACAAACTGTTCGCTAAAATAATTGTTGGTCGTATGCAAAAGATACTACCATATAGCATTAGCGAGTTCCAGGCCGCAGTAAAGAAGGGAGCGACCCTGCAAAATACGTTAGCTGCCTTGAGAGGATGTATACTGCATTGCGCAAAGGAACATCAGTCTGCAGCGATTATTAATTTGGACCTCCAAAGGGCCTTTGACAGCGTTGTTCATGACGGTTTGTGGAGACGTATGATGGAATTAAAAGTGCCTGATAAATTCTGCAACCTGATTCGAGCCATGTATGATGGTGCCTCGTCAAAAGTTCTCTGCAATGGCTATTTAACGTCTGCTATACCGATTAAACGCTCAGTCAGACAAGGATGTCCCATGTCCATGATGCTATTCTCCCTGTATGTTGACCCACTACTCCGACAGCTGCAATCTACACTTGATGGACTTGAGATATATGGGCAGCGAATGGTTGTGAGGGCCTACGCAGACGATATTACGGTAATAGTTACCACCCCCCAAGACAGTCCTCGCTTAAGAGATTGTTTACAAGAGTACGAGGGATCGACAGGGATGACATTTAATAGGCAGAAGTCCGAGATTTTAGCCATTGGACCAGATCCGCCGGACACATACATCTTAGGAATACCTATGGTGCGGCGCACGAAGATTTTGGGAGTTTACTTTAGTGATAGCGAGACGGACATGAGGGAATATAACTGGACGACCCGGATTAATGTACTGCGTGGGATGATGTACAAGCAGAAACTCCGGATGTTGAATTTGGTACAACGTATACGATATTGTAACAGTTTCGCGCTCAGCAGGATTTTGTACCTTGCACACGTGCTACCACCAACAAAGCGGGATTCCCAGAGGATAGAACAGATATTGGGCTATTTCATCTGGACAGGGAAGCTCTACCGTGTTGCGCGGGCTCAACTACTTCTCCCGAAGGGGCAAGGTGGTTGGGGATTAAAAGAGGTGGCTCTCCAGTCGCAAGCGTCGATGATCAAAATGCTTCTGCTTGTCCTAAATAATCAGAGTGATCCCGTGGACACCATGATACAACGCACGCACATGGATTTTTGGCGCCAAGGACAACGAGGCAAGGTACCCGATATTTTACGGGACACGTATTACGTGTTGGAGCGGTTACCCCCGGAGCACTCAATAGATGGTGATAAGTGCACAGTAAAGAACATTTATGCTTATCTTCGTCAAGCAGTTAGGATCACCCCACAGGTACAGATAAAATATCCGCAGCTGCCCTGGCAGCGCATATGGAAATGTTTTGGCTGTCAGCAACTGAACACCACATGGTTAGCGGTGACGTATGAAATTGTCAATGAACTTCTTCCAACGGCAGACAAACTGTACCGCCACAGAATGGCTAACTGCCCGAGATGCCCTATTTGCTCGGAAGCAGATTCACTTCCGCATCGGGTGATGGTATGTTCCGGAAAAGCTGATATATGGAACTGGGTGCTAGACAAATGTAATAGCTGGATACCTGCCGGATGGGATGCTTCACATGAAGATATATTACATCTGAATCTTCCTAAGGTGAACCCTTCATTACAACGTGCACTGCTCTGGCTCATAATGGGTACATTTACCTGGATAAACACACTGGACACGCCAAGTGATTGTTCAGTATCACGGCTCAGACGATTTTTATGTGAAGAGAGATGGACAATGATCCAGCTCAAGAAAATAGCACCCTTCAAACCGTGGATACTGCACGTGTAAGAGAAATAGGCAGAATAATATCAATTTCGGACATCATTCCCCTACATGTAAAACAGTGAGGTACAATAAAATAAAGATAAAAATCGGTCCCCTCCCTTCCTCCCTCTCCTTGTCCCTCCCTTCCTCCCTCTTTCGCTTCAAAAATAAAAGAAAGTAGCTTAAGTTAACAAAAAAAAAGGCTGCAAAAAAAGGCCACAGAAAAAAAAATAATAAAAAAATAAAATAAAAAAAATAAAAAAAACAATAACAATAATAAAAAAAAAAGTCACGGAGCTGGAAGTGCGACCTCGTTACAGTGCTGTATGTTTACCAGACCATTCGACTCCTTCGATTCGAGAAATTTGGGCGTTCGAAAGTATCTCTTCCATGACCGGTAAGGGGTGCAAATGTCACCCTCACTACGCCGTAAGAGAAGAGCTGCTGTGTCTTAAGTTAGCACACAGAGCAGTGTAAAAGGAAACTTTCTGTGTGCGTTGAAATTTTCGAGCAGCGCAAGTTGCTGCGTGCCACAGGGGAATACAACTCTGACGCACTAACTCCGCGTGTTTGTAATATGTGAAACTGATTGTACGTTAGCATTGGAAAACGATTATAGTAGCAAATATAATTACTTTGTCTTGTTACTTTGGCCACAAAATCAACTGTTAATTATTTGTCAAATTGATACAAATTTTATGTTATATAAATGTTAGTGACAGTTTTTGAAGACTAAACGATTATTTACACATATATACTGACACTGAAGTGGGCATACTCACATCGACTTGTATTTATCACCAGAATTCCGCTATATAGGCACCAACTTTTGATAAAGGTAAAAGTTTTGATCGCCATTCAGATGTTCCATATTTGATGATGCCCTTTACACACCATTCTCTCTACCATTTTGTATGGAACCATATAAACACCACGCGAATGTTTTAAAAATAGTAACTCCCCCAACTCTCTCCAGCCTATATAGCGGGAGCAAACATTCCCAGAAAAAAAAGAGTAGGTATATGAGGCGTGACATGACCGGCGAACAGTGGAAACCTTTTAACAGGGCATTACTAGCCAATATGTCCGATAATATCGTCCTGGATTTACGATCCGCAGTTCCAACAGGACGCTGCGTAACGCATTGCGTTAATTGTGAATAATAGGTTCCGCAGGTATACAGAAAAAAAAAGAACCCCTCTTTTTCACAGCGCTCGGGGAAAAAAATAAATACATGCAAAGCCCCCGGCAGCGGTGAAATAAATCAAATGCAACGTCAGCAGTTGGAACGTCCCTATCTCTGTATACAGCAGGATTGCAATTAAGCACCTGCTATCTTACTTCTGATGCGAGGCATTTTGCATGTGGTTTACGTCCTTAGATACCTGATAAATGCAGACTGCATCAGTGGGCCAGAGTATGCATTAAATATCTATTTCATTATGTGCATATTAAATAATAAAACTAGCAGCCTTGCCAGATGTAGCATGGGGTGGTTCAGTGGGGAAGGAGTTAAATAACGTTGCGGTATTCGAGACAGTGTGTCAGGATTGCATTCGGAAAGTCCTAGGTTCCATCCCCGTCAACCTCACTCTCCCTCCCCCCTCCTGTAAGCGAATACTGCAGAACATTAACATCGGTCATGAATCTCTGTGCAATAAAAGCTCTTTAAGCCGGAGCAAATCTGAAAAAAAAAAGTTGTTTAACGTTCTAAATGAAGACTTCTTTTACAGACTATATTGCTATTATCAGTAGGTAATATTACTAGAATTCTCTTGCCAGCGGATGAGCTCATTGCACTCACCCGACCTGCTTGGGGCCAGCTTGGAAGAGAAACTTGATAAAGTCATGGAAAAAGTTGTGGTCTGTTGTGTGTGACCTGCCAGAAAACAAGATTGAAGAAGAAGAAAATTTAAGTGTGGAAGAAGAACTGAAAGACATTTTTAACAATATGGATGGCTGTTACGATGTTGAAGAAAACAATAGGTTTTCAATGGGCAATGACAGAGGTTAAATCGATTACAGAGGAAGACATTATTGCATCATGCAATGTTATTGTAAACGAAAATGAGTATTCAGGTACAGTGTTGATGAACCAGCTGTGGTTATGAGCGACAGCATGACATTAAATTGTCCAACAAACGCCTATCTTCCCGGTAAACCACTCGGAGTTCTCATTCACAATGAGATACAGTAATGAGATGAGATACAGAGATAATGAGATACAGAGTTAATGTATTGTTAAGGCAGTTCCCTTAGGGGAGGGGATCCGTCCCCTTCAGTTGCCATAGTGCGGGCGCTGCGGACCCCTAGCACTCGTGGTACCTCTGACGTTACTAGAGGAACCTCGGGCCGAACATTCAAGCCTCTCCCTGACTGGGAGTTGTTCGGATTGGGTTGGACTCGAAGGGGCAGTGGTTCCCGATACCCGTGGGAGATCGGTTACGTTTCCGGACGGGGTTGAGGGAAGCCATTAATATTGCCGCGTACTAGTCAGCATAGCTAGTAGAAGTTGTGCTAGATCACCAGGCGGCCCCACCGAGGTTTACGGTAATCTTCCCATTTTAGAGTTGGCGCGCGTAAGTGGCGTATCCACTTCCATCCCGTCTTGAGTCCACAGGACCAGATGGGGGGCTTGTTACTCTCTAGGTCTTGCTCTATGGAAAACTCCACGGATGCAGCGGACCCCCTTTGGGACAGCTCGGTAACTCCCTGGTCGTCAGAGGGGGGGGGGGTCAGTCTACACTCTGTGACGATCTGCCCTGGTAAATACCCTCGAGAGGTATTATACAAGGGAAGAACTGCAGTACAGAACGTGATTATACACAGTGATAGGTCTGATGCTGTGAATAATTCTAACATAGGTTTGTCATAAGTATATTATAGAGAGTTGGAATTACTGGAGTGTGCATATACTAAGACGTATGATCATTATGGATATATCATTTTTCGAACTTAGTTGCAATTCATTAATTTTAAAAACGTCTGTACCCTTGAAGGAAACGTTCAAGAATTTGAGTGTTATCTTGCAAACGTTTCTCTTTCTCGCGTGTTTCTAAGCATCAGAAATAATACTTCTGTTGGAATACAATGAACCTTTTCATCACCTAGAAAATAATGTTTCGCTTGAATGTGCAACAGAGAGTACCGGCTACTCACAACTGTAGAAGTCTGCCAGCGGCATGCAATACAGCCCAGCATTGGGGGGGGGGGGGGGGGCAGCCGTATCACGGCTGAATTAAGCGTTGTACCAGTATAAGGAGGCTTTATATTTATCGTTTCTGCCTCGAATTAAATACCTCCTGATATTACGGGAGTCCGTAACAGCTGTTCTTCCCACGAATAAGTCAACGCACCTAATCGCCTGACATATTCATATATGTTATGAATAACGACATAATCTCAAGACTGTTACCAAGTGAGAGAACACAAACTTTCACTATGTAGTTTAGAATATCACTTCCAAATTTGTGATATATCTGTGTTGCCAGAAGATACACATCGAGAGATAGAGCTCAAAGGGAGGGCCTTCTGTGTATGTTTGCACTTTATTATTGTAAACACATTATATCTTGAGATGTATAGCTGTTATGTGATTTGTTTTGTGTGTATGCTACTTAGCTGTTGTGTTTGTGTAATGCTTAACTATCCAGAAAAGATAACACTATAAATGCTGGGGAATTCCTTTAGAAGAGCGATTAAGAATTTTTTAAAGTAAAGATACTATTATATTTTAATTGCGGAATATTACACACGCCACTGATTACTTTTTCCACGTTATAAAATTGTCTAATAAAGTAGGGACTGTGTGAGAGAGATATGTTGCCGCAGAGCTATAAATTTCTAAGAATTTTGATTATTTTTCATGATACTATCGAGTGGAAGGGGAATGAATACTATCCTTTAAAATAACAATATATGTTAGCGGTGAAATTCATTGGTTTCTTTCACCTGTCATGTATAGGCTTTGAAATGTAGACGCCTTTGGAATTATTGTTTTTAAAGGTGTTTGGAGGAAAAATAACGCTTAACGGGTAGGATAAACGAGCATCGCAAAATACAATGCTCCCTCTTTCTGTGATATAGATTAATTTCTCTATTATCACAAGGCTATATCTTAGAGATATAGCAAGAAGTGTATCTTGCTATTTTGTTAATAAGATGTTCCACACGAAGTTAGCTGACACGAAAACCAAACCTGATTCTTGTTTCGTACTGAGTTAAATAATAATAATATAAAATAAATGCGCTACGTCTAATTTTTGGTTTGTATGCACTGAGGTAGCCATGACTAAATATATAGTAAACTTATATATATATATATATATATATATATATATATAAATTCAAATACTTCGAATCCTTAGTTTCAATTACGTACTCGTACACAGAGCTATTTGAAATCTGAAAACATGATCATTTAAATTTCCATGACAGCACAATCTAATTTCTTGTGTTTACTTCCGTTGACTGTTACATAACCTTGAATATTCTTACACTTTTAAGTATTATCAGCATTCCATAGGACGCAATTTACAGCAAATTGTGCCCAAATTTTCCGCTAAATCCGTATGAGAATAAATTTATAAATGTGGCCAATTACTTCAGTCACCTTAATATACTGTTCAAGATATGACGGAATTATTCGATCACCCAATTGTGCAATTTATTCAAAGGGATTCTAATGAAAGAAGCTGAATATTGAAAGAATGACATTTTTATATGTCAGTTTTCTGTGTTTTAATTTCGGTAATGTCTAGATGTTTTCTTTTCTTTTTTTCTTTAAAATTATAATTTCTTCGCCGTGGAAAATCTTACCAATTAGTATAATAATATGTTTTTCTCAAAACCTAATCTTTAAAAAAGTAACACAAAATTATTGTTGAGCATCATGTGGCTAAATTTTGAAAACATTTAAATAAAAACTGCAAAATTTAGATGTTTCGAATATGGCTACCCTTGTATTAAAGCTAATTGTAACTATCACACAAACATACTTGGCGAATTATTCATTAGGGAAATGGGTCTCTGAGTTCTTAATTTATATGAATGCAGTAAAACATCTAGGTTTTAACATGTACTTACGTACAGTCCACTTCCTAGAATTATCTTGCAGATTACGTTCTCAATTTAATAACAATCAGTGAATACTTCAATAGTACTTGCCCAATCGGATTACTTTATTTGAATATACACTATACACGCTATCCCTGTTGATGATAAGCCTCAGGTACAAATTTTGTGCAGAACTATATTTAAAACTAGAAAAGTCATTTCGGTGGCGTGTGTGAATTTCCGTATACTGTAGGCTTATTATAAAACTGATTGAGCTACTGATGGACGTTAAAAGATACTTATATGTGTTGTATTTCTGAGACAGTGATGTGTTTGTTGCAGGTCTGCAGACCTCTTGGTGACCCCTGGTTATTGCTAAGGTCTCTTCGGTGGTTCGTGAAGGCGGCACAATTCTGCCACCTGCACCACCACTACTACTTCTCCTCGATCCTTCAAAAAACATCTTCAGTTCAATCTTCTTGCTCAAAAATCTTCCAAAACCTCGATATAGTACAATCACCGTACAAAACCTACATCAAATCAAAACTTCACAAATGGTTTTGTGGTACGTTTTCCTTTTTTACAGTTTGTTTTATTCAAAAAACAAGATGTACTTTCGTTGTTCTTTTTATTCCTGTTTTTGTTTAACCTTTGTCTTTGTTTCTGTTTATACTAGAGACGGCCTGTGCTTTTGTTTGCCTTCCATTTAATGACGTTTGTTAATGAATTATTGTGGTCTCTGTGTCGTTTTTTGAACTTTTCAATGTTGATTGGCGTGTTATTGATGTTAGAGCGTGAAATCACGTTTATACGTTCTCTTAAGTGTTTACTGTAGTGATCACACCCTTCATGAATACCCTTAGAATATTCAGAGACGAAGTTATGTATAAATGCTGAATAAATTCAAGATAATTTATTTGACTTTCAAATTAATCACTTAAGTCATAAAAGACAAGAAGTAGTCCAGATGGAAAGAGGATACGCGAAAACCTGTATTTTCCTATTTGTGTTTTGCAATTTGGATATTTGAATGATGGTTAGGTAACGGTCAGCTTTGACCATATTAAACATTGCAGTAAAGGCCCTTGAAGACCCCAAAAGAGCAGGTTATCAGCATTTTAAAGCATTATATCAAATTGTCTCTTTGTTAGTTGAATTAATTTTATCTTTACTTAGGTCCAGATATTTGAAAGCTCACTTGTTGCCTAATTTTTTTAAATAAGATACTTCAATAAAGGTACTTTGTTGAATAAATTTACAAGGATTGGCCCATTCTTCTAGTGTTCTTAAACTCTAATATGTTGGATATTTCAGAGATTGTAGCTTTGAAGTTATTAAACTATGATATGATGTTAAATGATTGAAATTTGGTTATTTATATCTGGAATATTAGAGAAATGCGAGCCGAGCATTTCAAAAGACTTACTGGATAACCTCTTTCCTTAATCTAAAATATGCAAGTTACATTGAAATGTTAGCAAGCATGTTATCTGAGAAGCTTCTACAATGAAAATGCTTTATTGATGAATAGTTAGAGAACATTTGTGTATACTTATGACTTAAGTGTCTTGAAAGTATGTATCTATTAGGCAATCTTTACATTGTACCTGAAATGCATCCATTTAGACTTCTAAAATGGAATGATAAATTAATGTTTAATTATTGAAAGTTGTTAATGTATATGCATACTTACTTATCCACAAATATAAAGTAAGAGTTGCTTACAGTTTGCTAATGAAAATAAACTTCGTCTCTAAAATATTCGTATTGACAAATGTACCTACCCAGAACTTTGGATGATAGATGTAATTTGATCACACTTTTGGTATTTGCAATTTTTATCTGCCTTCACTTGGAATCAGAGTGTTTTTTGTTTTGTTTCCTATACTTTTTGGTTTTGTAAATAAACATCTTGATATTGTTTTGTTGATTTGCTTTCTGGCTGTTCTGTTGACGTTTAACCCTTACAGTGGTTTGATGTTGTTGTTGAAAGATAAGCACAGCCCCCTTGAGTCTTGCAGCACAGCTGTTTGGTGTTGATGTTGTCCAGTGTTATTATTGTCTAAATATTTAGAATTAACAACAAATAGTGTGTTCAAAATAAGTGATTTCACTCCTACAGGAACAACCGTGTTTTTTCTTCCCTGAAAGGTAAAGTATGAAGAAGCTACAATCAGGTAAACATTGTGTATTTGAATGTGTGGATAATAAATGTTTAATCTACAACAAGATAAAAGTCAAAAGAAGGGATAGTTATCTTAATTGAATAAAGAATACTCATGGTCTAAGCATACAAAGTGTCTTAAATGTTTTCCAATTGAATTAATTAAGTATAGATATAGATAGAACATTGCATGTTTATGCTCGATCATTATATAGGGAAAGAATAACAGCTGAGTGTTATTGTAAAACAAAACAAAGTAGAAAGTGCCATAATGTGAAATTTAGACAATACAATATTTTTTTCATAAGTTCATATGAATGAAATATAGCCAATATAGGAACAATTATGTCTGAAATATAGCAGTGAAGTACAGTTCATTAAAGCTACCCATGTTATATTTTTACACTTATGTTTACCATAAATGCTGTCATTTTAATGTTAACTATTATTTATAAAATATGTTCTTGAAATAAATACTGACAGTGGGATAGATGTTTATGTATCGGAATTCATATATCAATAACAGCGTACGTAGTGGTAAACAGGAAATTATGTTATTTTCGATAAAATGCATTGAATTTAACTTTCTTCATCAACTACTTATGTTAAATATAATTGCATTTCTTAAAAACCATTGTATTCTAATTTAACAGAGGATACTTATTTTAGAGTACATTAAATTCTGGTTAACTAAAAAAGAAAAGGAAAGAGAGAAAACATGCCCTTGTGGGTGCTTGATTACTAAATGAAGTCAGATAGGTGAAAAATGTTTCATTTGTATTGGCTATCATTTAAATATAATGGGAGAAAAGCTGTTTTCCCTCTGAAAAACAAAGGTTTATAGTAATTTAATTTAATTACTATACATTTGAGTATTTGTAAGTCTAATAAAATATTGTCTTCACATTTCAATGAATAGCTTATTCAAGTTTCTTCATTCTAAATGTTTTTTTTTTATGATTCTTACCTAACTCTTAAATCATGACAGGTAAAGCCCACTAAACTTACAGTTCCAAGCAACTATGTATCGCTAGTGGGGCATACCTTGAGATTTGCGACTCCACATTTTACTTTTCTTTCCACAAAATTGAATATATAAAGATATTGTTTCATAGGTAATTCGTTTTATAAGAAAAATAATAATTTAAAATATGTCCTTACAAGAAATTAACTGATTTTCAAAGTATAGACCATTAGATTCTAAGGTATTGAGCCATCTTTCAGTGAAATTTATTATCCCACAATGACACCAGTCTCTGTTTTTGATGCGAAGAATTCGGTGACACCCACTTGCACTGCTTCAATGTTGTCAAACATTTCTTCCACGTAGAAAGCGGGCCATGATTCGAAAAAGATGATAGTCGGATAGTGTGAGATCAGATGCTGGGCGTATTAGTAGTCCAATTCCTCCCAATTTCTCAATTGTTTTCCCTGGTTGTTCGTTCAGTTTGGAGTGTTGCACTGTCCTGTTGCAATATAACTATTTCGGTTAGCTAATGCTGGGTATCTCCATCTCAAACTTTCATGAGCTCGTTCCAGTTTGTGCCGGAAATCTACGATCCACACATATAGTATCCGTAGTTTGTCTTTAGAATTTTTATCGGACTATAAACATTTTAGCCTAAATTTTACCGACGGGTCCAAAAGCTCTAGAGGTGTTGGATGTGCGTACATCCATGGGGCCGAATCCTTTACATTCGGTCTCCATGACACCACATCCATTTACACCGCAGAGCTCTACGCAATCTACCGAGCCATTTTACATGTTCGCTGCCGAAAGTTGGGTAATTTCCTCATTTTGAGTGATTCCCTTAGTGCCCTTCAAAGCCTTCGTGAGCTGTACACTCACCATCCCCTTGTACAGAATATCCAGGACGCCCTTCACGTCGTACACGTCTCTGGCGTTAGCGTGGTGTGTGCATGGGTTCCTGGTCACGTTGGTTTGCAGAGTAATGAAAGGGCAGATTCGGCGGCTAAGGGTGGCCGCCACAGCACCTGGTGCTACCTTCCCTGAAGGCCAACACCGCGGAAGACTTAAGGCTTTTTGTCCGTAGAGCGACGCTCTCGTGCTGGCGCGATGAGTGGTCGGCTCTACGTGGCAACAAGCTCAGGACCGATTCACTGGGCGACCTCCAGTCGATTATCCCGGCGGGAGGAGGTGATTTTGGCTCGGCTACGTATTGGTCACTGCTATTTTAGTCACAGTTTTTATTAAGCAGGACCCCAGAACCTGTTTGCCCGCTGTGCGGTTCATTTCTGACGGTCCGCCACGTACTTTTAGATTGTTTTAGGTTAGCACGTCTCCGCAGGTCTCTCCAGCTGCCGGCAGCATGGCGCAGACCCTGGCGGACGACGAGCAAGCGGTGACCAAGGTTTTAGATTTCATTTTAAATATAAATTTTAGAACATAGGACCTATTAATTTTGATTTTTAATCTGTTTATAGTTTTAAGATTTGTTTTAGTATTCGAGCTACCGTTGTACGGGTTTTTAACTTGTTTTTATTTAACTGTCAATTTTAGCCTTTTAGATCGATTTTAACCCCATTGGATTTCAAGGGCATTGACGACCTTGTAGTTGAGCACCCTTAAACCCAATTATCTATCCATCCATCCGTTCCAGTTGTTGACAATAAAGATCCGCATCAAGCGCCCGCCCGTTTGGAACAAATTCCTAATGAATCATGCCTTAAAAATTCCAACAGACACAAACATTACTTTTGGAATGAACTGATCTTTTTAACGATGGCACCGTGGTGGGAATCGATCCACTGTTTTGGGGCATCAGTATTTTGGTAATATACCCATTTTGCATCACAAGTGTCAATTCTCTTGACAAATCTATCATCTATGGGATTGCGCATAAACTGATGACAGACGTCCACTCTACGTTCAGCCGATTGTGGTGTCAGTTCATGAGGTACAGATCTACAGGTTCTGTGTGATTTTCCAGTCTCTTAATGTGGCGATATATGGTAACTTTTGATGCACCAAGTTCTTTTGAAAGACTACGAGTAGTTTTCGTGGATTTTCCATACCCTAGGTCTTCCAGAAGGTTGTAAATCTTTAGTGGTTTCGTCTCCATTGTTGAAATGTTGGAACCATCGTTGTGCCACACGCTCACTAACGACACATCCTCGTTCCACTTCACATAATCTTCGAGCTGCGGCAGGGCTTTATAAACTTGTTTCCAGCAGTGATTTAGAAGGACTGTATTTTCAAATTTCGTTTTCTCCACTTTGTGATTGTTTATTAACATCTGAGGACTGCTAAATGCTCACAATGTACGCAACAATAGCCAGGTCATGCTGAAATTAGCATCGCTATACCAAAGAAACCCAATCAATTTTCCGAAACATCAAAATCAAAAACCGACTTTACTTATGAGACCACCCAATAAATACGTGTTTCCAAAGTTTATGGAAACTGTCAGGCCCTGCGACTAATAACCGGTGCAGTAAAATCAACTCCAATCACGGCAATGAAAGCCTTAACTCGGAACTATCCAATACATCTAACTTTAGAGGAGCAGGAAAAAATGTTGCGGATAAAAACAACAAAATGGGAGAAAAGATTACTACAACCAATCAAGATGAAAACATAAACAAGTTTCCTACCCAAAGTTATGGAATTAAAAACAGATCTGAATCTTCCTAATTCTAAAGAAAACATTTTAATCAAAGAAAACCCACTGACTTTTGAACCAATTAATATTCAATTAGAATTAGAACAAATACTTACAAAATCTGAATCTTCCTAACCTATACTAAAGGCACTAGCATTAGAAACAGTGAACAATAGATACCCACCTGAAGAATGGTTACATATCTACACAGATAGATCTAACTTGGACAACAACTCAGGAGCAGGAATTAAGTGTGCACTGTTCTCATTCTATCAACCAGCAGGATACCACACAACAAATTTTGATGCAGAAGTAACGGCTATTCATATTTCACTCCAATACCTTCTATACAGATTAGATAAATTAAACAATGCTGCCATACTTTCTGATTCTAAAGCAGCTTTATGTGCAATTAGTTCATATAAAATGAGGTAAATCCAAATTAAAGAATGTCACAAAATGATCCAATAACTTCAAAAACTACAGAAAAGAATTATGTTACAGTGGATACCTGCACATTATGGAATTGCTGGAAATGAATCAGCTGATTTTCTTGCCAAAAAAGCTGCAAATTTAATTCAGAACAAAAGTAAAAACTTACCCTTTACATCCATAAAAATATTAATAAAAGACAAATATAAAGATAAACAAAACCAATCAATATCTAACAAAGCCAAAGATAAAAAATGGAACATTTTAATTAAACATGCAGAAATTATTCCAGAAATCCTACGTAAAGCTGCAGTAGCAAATTTTAGATTATTTACGGAACATGATTATTTGGCCAAACAATTACACAGAATAGGAATTTATACAAGTCCAAATTGTCCTCTGTGCAACAAAGAAGAGGAAATGACTGAAGGACATCTTTTAATCTATGAAGCCCTACCTGCCAGACCCACTACACAGAAATGTTGGAGAGCAAGAGAGCTAATGGCTTCATTGCCAAAGCCTAGCATTTGATAACAACAAGTTTATGGAAATAAGCTTCCCCCCTCTCTCTCTCTCTCTCTCTCTCTCTCTCTCTCTGTTTAATCTTATCGTATGACGGACTTACTCCCCCCACCCGGGACCTGGAGTGCCTGTATTCAGATGTCTGTCGAGAAGCAGACAAACGCTGGATCAGAGAGTATTCAGGAAGGGTAATAATCCCAAAGCCTGGTATGTAAGTGAGGAGGGAAACCATACGAAATGAAATGGATCAACGGAAACGTGATTTGGAAGAATTGGCAGAATATACGAATGGAGAGGAAAGCTTGTACCCGCCCCGACGCCTTTGTTCCCATAAATCTCACTGAAGTCCCCTAGGATCAAACCCAGGTCTGCTTGGCAAAATGCGAGCGCTCTGAACACTCTGCCACGGTGTCGCCTATAAGTGTATAAGCGTTTTTAATCTTATAAAGTATTATTTATTTCTTATTCATCTCGTCATCGGAAGCCGTTACAAACTTTGGCAATGCAGATGTAAGTGGCACTTAATATAACATCTAGTACAATTTCCACTCTATAATCGTCAGTGTGAACCACCGAAATAATGTCTAAGTTCTAAAAGAAAGTTTCTGAAGTGTTTTAGGTAAGTATTCCTATCGTGCAGCACCAGCTACTCATTCAGGGAATCCATATTATATGTAATATATCTTAAGTTTTACAACTCGCAACAGGCTTATAAAGACTTGGGAGCGCGCGTGTGTGTGACAAATATCTCTCCATCACGCAGCATTTTATTAGTCATAAAAGTAAACTGCAGGTGTGTAAAAGTTTTAATGCACGGTGTTTCAGTTATGTTTTGTGGTGGGCCCCTAGAAGCTGTTTTAATGGCGTAGGCTAATTCAATATGAAGGGGTCGGGATTGAATGTGATACCTATAGCTCAGCGGTGTCTGCGTTAAGCTTCTAGGCATCTTCACATGGGGAAGTGCTCCTTATGTCACATCGGTTAAAGGTTCAACATTTTTAAACTATTCTCTTTACTTCTTGTGTTTTCAATAACCATTTTAGGTATCTGTATAGCTTCTGTACCTGTGAGAAGGATGTAATCCTATATCTTATAAGCGACCTGAAAGGAATGTATTCTCATTCCCTGAATAAAGATATACGGGGCTACTTGTCACACTTACGCCAGACTTAACATGGCTGTTAGTCTGTTTAGCCATAGTTAAAACAAAAATTGATTTCACCAACAGGTGATAGTTTAACAATCGTGTTAAATCTTCTGTTAAACTGACAAACCACATTTCTGTTGTAAAATCGTTAACCATTGTAGAACTACGTACACAATGAATCTAGTAATAGTGAAACAATAAATGCTGTACAAATATAATTATTTGTAACAAAATCCTATCTCTAAAGAAATTTCCATTAAGTTATTTAAAGAAAAGTGAAGTTTTTGTTACAAATACTTATATTTGTATAGTAATTGTAGAGTTGTCAAGACGACGGGCGTGAACCCAGATTTTAATGTCACGAGGAGAAATGATTTTAGAATGTATCAGAAGATTTTCTACGGAGCATTAGACTGTCGAAACATTGTTATGAAGATTACTGAGAAAGTACAAGAGATGTTAGAACGTGCATCGAATATGAATATGCCGATCTCGCTTTTGCTTCAAGTATTAATAACTTTGCAATTTTATAATTCACTGAATTCTGTGGATAATGCACTGTCCACCTCGCGCCTTGAAACACTCAAGTCTCTCGACACTTCTGTCCTCCTTCGCACCTCGTTTTAAATTTAAATAATATTGATAAAGTCGCTTCGTACTTCTGATTGCGACATTGGCATTCGAATTAGACTCATTTCTAATCTTTCCGCACGTCACACCTTTCTCTTTCACATTTACCGCAATTGTCCTCCTATTTTGCATAATATCCTTATATTTAGTAGTAATTCAACTAACAATTCTTTCTCATTTGATGACAAATGTGTCCCACGGCTTCTCTTCTGATTTTGTTCACCCGCCATTCTTTTAGCTGTGTGTAAACGAAAATAAAAACAAAAGCGCATCGCAGTACGTTCAGAAAATAATACGTTTTATCTATAGTCTTCTCTATCTGTAATATTTGCAAATCTCTCGGCGTTAACACGTGTTTTTTTTTTAAATTTTCAGAAAACAAGTTGGTGAAATGCGTGAATTTTAGCTTTTGTTAACGCTGTAACAATTGTTACGCTACTTTTGTTAATGCCAATTTTAACGTCTGTTGATATAATCGGGCATTAAGCGTACATCAGAACCTCGTTTACCTGTATCAACTGAGACCAGAGGCGATCCGAGTTCTTGAATATCTGTAGAACGACAGAGAAAAGATAAAAAATATGCACATCACGAAATATTTTTCATTGTGTTTAGAAATTACTATCGGCACGCTTTCATCTGAAAACACTGTAATAGCATATGTATTTGCATGTACACAATATAGCTATGAACTAGTCGGTAGTAAAAAAGGCAGTGAGGTTGTTATGTCTCTGTTTAGTTTATCACACGAGCAGCACGATCTCGTATCTGCTTTATCATTAGGAGTTCATTTGGCAATGTTTTGGCTTGATACTCGAAATACAACATCAATTTCTCTATGTTTGCTAATGCCTGTGAGTGGGTCATAACCACAGCTGGTTCATATACCCTGTCTGAATCCGAATATTCTTCGTTTTCATTTTTAGTAACAGTGCATAATGCAAAAAATGCCTTCTTCAGTAATCATTTTGTAACCTCCGTCATTGTCTTTTTCATCAACATCGAAACATCCATCCTTATTTTTTAAAAATGTCGGTCAAATCTTCTTCTGTACATATTTCTTCTTCTTCAATCTTGTTTTCTGGCAAGTCACACACACACACACACACACACACACACACACACACACACACACACACACACACACACACACACACACACACACACACACACACACGAACCCACAACTTTTTCCATGACTTTATTGAAGTTTCTACTGCAACTTGGTCCCAAGCAGGTGGGGTGAGTGCAACGAATTCTAATAATACACAAATGGAGAATAAACATTTTATGGTCTCTAAAACAATTTTTCATTTGTAACGATAAATGACAGAGTTTCGTTTTTTCAAAATTGTTCCGTAGTATCCGAAAGTCAGAGTTAAAGGGGCCCAGGTTAACGAGGTTTTACTGTATATAGATCTAGTGCGGCTACAACTCTTCCCCAGGTTCAAGGCCTTAAGGAGACTGCAGGCCACGGGCTACAAGGATGCATTAAAGTGCCTAACAGTCCCAGATCGCAGACACGTCGCAGTGCTGAAGTGTCAAGAGGGCGATAAACTATCCTTCCACTAAGGACCTCCTGAGTCCATGTAGAGCAATCTTTGTTTTAAACAGGCATCTTTACCATTTTTTTTCAGTACTGCCTCACGGCACGAAACCTAGAAAACACAGCTGAAAGTTCAGAAGCAAACAGAATGAAAGAGAGGTAATAAAAAAGAAAATTATGGTAGGTGAAAAATCACCCCAAAATTCAGCTAGCAACCAAGCTTACAGTGGGGGTTTAAGGCAATCAAACCTGCCACCTTCCGAATGCAAACCTTACGTATTACCATACCACTCTGACCTCAGGGCCGATATTCGGGGTTCTGGAACCGCCCCCAATGTCACTCCTAGCGTAATCTCTGATATAAGTATTCAATAATGTTTGTACAACCATCTCTTATAAGAACTTATTTTTACCTCCAGTTAATTTAAATACAGGTAAATATTTGCAGAAATGGTTTCGTTATTACTTAGTTATAAGTGCACAAAGAATAAGAAGACTAAAGTGACATTTATATGAACTAGGTTCTATTCTGACATTGAAAATTCATAATCTTTGCATTCCATCACTAGAAACAGAAGAATACGCATTTTATTCTTCAAAAATATATGGCAAAGGTATTCCAAAATACAAAGAATATGTTCTAAGTGCTTAATTCCGTGACAAATATTGAATCAAGTTATGAGAATAAACGTAGTTTGATTTTTCATCACAGTTAAAGACAAAGTTCCCTTCCGCCTGCACCTACAAGAAAAGTAGAAATAGGTCAATTTCTACAAATTTTTATTTTGTTTATCATAAATTATATAGAGGAACATGATTTTTTAAAATTAATTTGTTGAAGGGTACAAAAATTCATTTCATAGCACATATCATGTACTTTTTAAAATTTGAGAGCTCGTTTTACGGGAATCTCAAATTGGTCATTCTTAAAGGTAATCAGTTGATTGTTTATATCACATTTTTCATTTTCAAGGGAGCGTTAGATACCTCTGCTCTAAATGGTTTTGTTCTACTTTCAAATTCCAAGAGCAGCTCCTATCTACGTGTCTGAACGCCTTCATCTTGACTGTTCAATTTCCCTTTAAAAGTTAGCAAGTGCAAGATAAATACGTGGGCTCAGGAAACACAAATGGTCAGGAATAATTGTGAGGCAGGGCATGTAGTGGAAAAAGACCACCAACTCCTACCCGTAAGGACTTGAGGGATCAGACGTCCAGGTCTCTAATCAAATACCGGGAGTGACTTGCGAACACAAACCCCTCCAAGTTTTCATCTTCCCACTCCCTTTTTCCCCCTTTCGGATACCGAATCCGGAAACTCAACTGGGAGGTGAGTCGCATCTCAAACGCGCGCTCACTTTCCTACAAATGTCTTTCCCAAGAGTCTTTGTGGCACGTGCTATGCGTCCCGCTTCATATATAAATATAATGAGATTCCTTCCATCCTCCATACGGTCCCAAATTGGTTCTGTGGCAGTGCGGTGGAAACAAAAGTATTTCACTGTTCTTGTATCTAAGTTACACTTAAATTCTCATCACTGCAATAAGGAGAGATTTCAGATATTATTTCTAAGATTTATAACTCGTACTTAATTTGAAGTGTATGTCCTAATAAGTGATATCAAGATTTCATATTGTGACTTGGCTAATGTCACAAAAATTGTTTTTAAGTGTTTTTTTTTCCCTAATAAGTGGTATTGTTTACATCCATCTTGACAGCACAGGTTGTGGGAAATTATGGAATTAAATAAATGAAAAAGGAAAATATTAAAGGAATATACTTTCTAATTTGAACTATAGTCCTACAGACCTGTTTTTAATTTCTAATTTTATTAAAACGTAAAAGACAGTAACAAAATTTATATTAATGTGAGTTCATATGTAGTTGTTTGAGTACATGCAAACAGGTGAAACCGTCCTTGCCATGTCTAATAAAATAATATTAGAATAATTTCAAATAAGTTCATACACATAAAGTTATATACATATGAGCAGGGTAAGATTTGTGGAGCTCGCAGTTTAGGAACGCCAAGGCAGAAGGCCCGAGGTGTAATAAAATACATTGACCCCTTTCAAACGGGATCATTGTTTGTGTAGAAAATAAAAGGGTTTTTACTGGGAACAGAGGAATTTATCAGATAATGGAGCAAATGTTTCTGTGAGCCTTTATAATAGTCACAACTAACGAAAGGGACACACTGGTGCACCTGAAAGCGAGGGGGCAACTCCTGAAAGTGACGGCGGATGGGTAACAGTCACATATACACTTGCGGACTCAAACTAAATACACCAGTTATCTAGCAGCGAGTGAATGAACGTGAATAATTTACAAAGACATTAAAGTGTGCCAAAATAGTCGTGTGTGTTTTCCTTCAAATCCAGGACGTCCCACACCCTGATCAAGACAGGTCTCAAAGCTAGAGCAATCTCAAGGAAAACCCCGACATCCCAAATCATCACCCATCCGCGTGAAAAAAATATGAGGTGTCGAGTTAGGGCAACTCAACGAAAACGGGCAGCCTCACAGGATGACTGAAAATAAAAGCTTACATAAGCTTCGTATTCAAGTCCAGCTTCTTCTAGGAATGTTACAGAAAAATTTGCGCATATTTTCCTCATCACAACCTACCTCTTGCATGTAACATTCTGCTGTTACAACATGCTGTTCCAGATATTTAAAATGTGAAGTGATCAACGAGGAATAAACATTTTTCAAGATTTATGTAATTAGCCTATAACATTAAAACTCGTACGATTGTGAACAAAAAGAAAACCCAAGCAAAATAATAATAATTATGGTAGTAAAATAATAATCTTAAAACCAATACAGGGCTTATTAAAATATAAATTTGTGTTAATATTTTTCAATACATCGGTCAGTATCGAAATATTTGCTGCTGTATGCTTCCAATATAAGAATTTTCTGATAAGTCTTGCTCAAAAGCTTTTTAAAGGGACTTGACGTACTCTGTCCATTAATTGTTTTCATATGCAATGTGTGACTCGCAAGACCGAGCAGTAGGTTGAGTGGGCTACTTGTGCAGAGCCTTTATGTCCACAGAAGTATTACTGCGTAGCTGCATGAGATATAAACTCCTGTCGAATTATACATCCTGAAAGGTATTAACTGCATGGTTGATTTTCGTTATGATTTCTTAACTCACTTGTATGAGGCGACCACAATACAAAAAAAAAAAGGATTGTTTACGTTGTTAGCTTTTCCAGAGCATAAACGTAGTGGCATACAAGACGTGCAGTTTATAGCCAAAATGTCCAAATATTCTGTCTTTGTTGCATAACATTGGGATAGTGCATCATGGCCTCTTGCACGGATACGGGCGGTGTTGCATAGGAAATACTTCGGTCAGTGACTGCAAGAATGGTCACTTTCACACGAAAGTGGTAAGAAGGAAGGTTTTGGAAACTATGGGATAATTTGAGCTATATATTATTTCAGTTTATTGTTTTCTTTGTGCCTATGTGCAAGGTACCAGGGATTGTTTCTGACAGAAGTCACCTTATAAGCAGAATCCACTCAGGAAACGCAACTGAGCGCCTGCAATATAATACATGTCTCCTGAAGAGGATGGAGTGAGTGAGTGAGTGTAGTGTTTAAGGGCCCGTCGACAACAAGGTCATTTGGGCTGAAGAGGATGGAGGTTATGTTGAATTTCCTTTTTCGGTTTACAACACTTTACAGAGAAGTCGCTACAGTTCACGAGGAATGTATCGAAAAAATCCAGTGCAGATACTTCTAAATGTTTTCTCATTATATAGAGCACATAGTTCAGATAAATTCCTCACTACACATGATGCCAGATACTCGGTCATAAAGTATGCTCTGTTAGAGCCACTTAAATTCGTTCATAAAAACTGTACCACTCTATCTGTGCACAGGTGTGTATGCCTTTTCTTTCTTAGAATTTCTGTAATATATAAATGTATTTAAAAGCATAAATATGCGGTCTAATAATGCAAAATAGAATATTATAATGTCTCAAGGAAGACTTAAATATCAGCTGGAAGGATATACTTAACCATGATGACTAATTAAACTTAGTGGAAGGGATGTCTTCGATATCATGGGTTTTCTCTTTGGTGTTTGAAGAAAGTATTACTTTAGGCAACACTATTCAAAGATCATATGAAACACAATATAGACAGCTTTATTACAACTTTCTTTCTAATTGGGCTTTTAAGATCTGCCAGGATATGCTTCCTCTTTATTAAAGCTTTCGTCTACTATTGTTATGTTAGTGTTTGTCTACTTGCGTATACTGTCTTGCCCAATTTAACCAGGTGCTTTACCATATTAAATGTATAAAAATAAAAGAATAAACTCATATATAATTTCAACACTAACAATATAAATTCTGAAAATATCAACAGTAAATTTGACACCACTAACAAACAATATAAACATTTACCAATATAAAGTATTACAGATATATCTAATGCAAATTAGGCAGTTAAGTAGTGCCTATAAATTAGACATGGATATCCTGTAACAGTATTAACGCCCAAAATTGAGATACTCTTGGCATAGCTAAATTTGGAAAACCACCAATACCAAACACTGCAGTTGATCGCCGTTATACACATATCATCATCCAGACATGATCAAACTCTCTTACAGAGAGGTCTGGAAAGCTTATTTAATAATGGAAAAAACCGAAAGGAACTTACCAAGCAAGAACTTCAATCCAGGAATCACATTAACTTAGCCGGACTAGACAAGCACGACGCTTGATAAAAAAGTTGGCTATCTGCTCAACTTATAGCACTAGTTGAAATTGCAAAATTGGATCTTGGTTTCTCCAAATAAGTCATACATTCAGCTTCATTAGTGTTCAGTAGGACATATACCCCCTGTAATTGCTGTATCCTTTATAGGCAACACTTTTGTGGATATTGCAACATTTTGTTTTGATGACCTCCAATGGAAACTTTATTAAAATTGCCTGCTACTGTATATAAAACTAAGATTTACGTATGGAAATATTTTGTTTAATATTACTGGGATTACTGTAATGGATAATTACTCCATAACTTTACTCCATTTTATGGTTTTTTTTTTCTTTTAACCAGCAGTTCCATATGGTTGTGAATCACAAAGAAAAAAAAATCTGTGGCAGATAATTGCACCTCGGTAGCATATTGTTTTTGTAGGAATGTTTTGTGGGGCGGGGGTTGGCCATCCTTCTTTTTGCATATATATGTTCTGCGGCAGAGCGCATTCTGGCGAGGAAAAGGATTATGAGTGCGCAATTAGAAATAATTACCACGTAATTACTAGAAGAGGCTCTGATATTAAAACAGCAACGCATAAAGGAACGAATGGTCGGGAAAAGGGCATAAAAGTAAATTTTCCAACGCCCACACTTTGTAAGGGGCGGGGCAGTAGAGCCGAACGGCCCGAAGGTATGTTATATGGGGAGGTGGAGGGCCGGGAGTGAGGTTAAGACGGGCACACACACTCACAACGCTATATAATGGAGTAGGTAGTAGACCTCTTAGCAGCTCCATTGGGTGTAAGTGAAAACAAATTATCATTACTGTTTTCATTAGGTTTATCTCAACATTAGACATACTCTGTTTTGGGACACAGATATCATTTGTTCTAAGCATTATATTACAACATATTAATATAAAACCCAATCAATAATAATAGAGAATTTTTTTGTGTGTGTTTCTTTGTTTGTAATTGAATGGCGGGCAATCAGCAAACTCACTCAAACAATTTTCTGAATTTTGTCCACGGTTAATAAGTCCAAATTTATTCTCATGAACATGTGGCTGTAAAATTTAGTTCAATTTCATAAATTCTTAAATTTTTGAACATATTCTGGCGAAGGAGGCTTTTTCTTTTGTTTTACTGTGCCTTGTGGTAAGAAATGTTTGTGTTATTCCATAGAACATAAATAGTTGCAGCACTCCAGAGAATATAAAAACTTGGAGCATACAAGAGGCAGAGTTTAAAAGTGACAATCGATCTTGTGTTGCACTTATTTTAATTTTATAGCTGATGCAGCGAAGCTTATGAATGCCAACATTTTATAATATCCCAATGTAAGGAACGTGTTAGTTTCCTTTTACTTATGTCATAGACAAATCGGCTAGGAGAGCATGTAAAATAATTGGATAAAGAGAGAAAAACCACTGATTTCAGAAACCCCTGAACCGATTTTGAAGTTATTCTTTAGCATCGACATGAACATAATATATGTCCAACAATTTTAGAACGGGGAAGGTGTTCGCGGGAGATTTTTTCTTATTTGTGTCATGCCATTTAAATCCCATTTCATTAAATGTGAATTTCAGAGTGCATCTTTAAGCCTCATTACAAATATTGTCGATTTTTGTGAATTTACGCCCCAATAAATAGGATAAAAGGTGTTTTAAACTTTAATTGTATTTTTCTTCTTTTTATTTAAAGAATAACAATTAGTAAGTATATGTTTATCCAGTTTGGTAAGGCATAACATTTTGATCTGATAATTGAGGCCACTGTAACACGTTTGTGTAACTCGGTTACCGTGAGAAATATACAGTTGTAACCCTACAGCAGACAGGTATCAGAAGCTGAGATCAATTCCAGGTAGCACAAGGGAGTTTTCTCATATTAAAACCTTTATCCATCCTCCGCAAAGGCACAGAGTTATGGATGTGCAAGTGATTGCCAATGTGTTTTAAAATAGAACTTAACAAATCTCAACGCTACTACACTTGTAGTCAACGAATTGTTTCTAATAAATAGGAGTTACATACGAAGAAATTGAAAGAATCTGATGTTATCTATTAATTATCCAAATAAAATAGAATTATTTGCAGTTGAGAAAAATATAACACTCGAAAATGCACACCAATAATAAGGAATAAGCTCAGAAATACCTGACGGGGCAACAAATTTCATTTATACTGTTTTCATACCTGAATGCTTTGTTTAATAAGACTTAATATGTTACGGTATACCGATTATTTTAAAGCAGTTCAAAAGCTGTTACCAAGAAATTAAAAATATATATTTTATTTGCCATAAGAATAGCTTAAATGAATAGTTGGGGCACTTTCATAAAATTAAAAATGGTGAAAGAGGATTCCCGTGTGAAGTGCTCCCTCATACATTTATATAATTATGTGAAATACACACATGGAATTTTTCATTTTAAGTAGGTATTAAAGAAAGTATAAAATTTAAGGCTTTTAAATCTATTATATTATCGATTTTAGTAACACCATATTGCATGGATGTTTTTCAGAAATAAGAGGAGATAGAAATAAAATAGGATAATTAGGGGAAGGGTGGGAAATAGAGCAAAAGGCCTATAGCTGCGGTTTCTACTGGCAAAGTAGAGAGTGTTATTCACTTTATCTATAAATATCTCCTGAACCAAAGAGCCTCGTATAACTACCAGAGCAACTCCATATTACTGTGAGCTTCGCTAGCAATATTCAGGACATTGTGTTTACTTGCCGTTAGCAACTGTTTGATGTATGGGAAACAGCACTCTATAGATCATTACCAATTTACACGGTTCATTAAGTGCTAAATGGCTATAGGAAGCGTGTTATGGAAAGGATAAATGACCATTAATAGATAATAAAGCACTACACAAGGAAATGGGAAAACGCAGATTCGTATGATCTCTAGAGTAAAAAGAATTGTATGTAATGGCGAATCCATTTTATATAAACAATGGAGCTTCTCATTAGACGAATGTAGCTCTATAGCGAGGTGATAATAAACAGTTAAATGTGGTAATACCGCAGAAGAATTAATCAACTGAGAAACGAGCTGAACTGGAGGTAAATCTTTTAGTATTTGTGTATTAGCTAACTCGGTACGTGCGGCAGCTTTTAGTGAGCTTTAAAGGAACTGAAAAAAATGAGAAATGCATAGTTGGATTATTATGTTACTCTTTTCTTTCACAGAATGAAAATAATAGATTCCAGAAGTATTTTTCGTGAGTTCAGTTTTTTCCCATTACGTAGGAGTTCCTTTCTTATGATACTCATTTCAATTTTTATAATTTATAGTAAACTTATTAACTAGCTATCTAACTCTTACTTAGGAAGTAGCGAATATCAATTTTAAGGCATATTTTGCATCTGTAAAATCTCTCTCCGTCCGGCAGTGGTCAGCCAGCTTACCTTGATACTTCTTTTCCATACTAGGAATTTGCTGATGGAAACCTCTCCGTGAGCCCCAAGCCCCAAGATTTTCCGGGAAATATTCTAAATGAGAGTCCAAGAAGTGAATTCTCAAAGACATGGTGCCCCTCACAACTTTATAGGAATGCAGAAGATGTGCAATAGGTTTTTGCTTTAGAGTCTCCAAGGAAATTGCAAATAAACTTTTGAAAGACTGCCTGGCTGCTTTTTTTTTCACTGAATTTAACACTCCTTTAAAATGTTCATTAGCTATTAATGACTCTATTTGAGGGTTCTATAAAATCACTTCTTTCAGTTTAGCATAACTCAGTTTGGGAAATTTAAATTTCAAGTACAAGAATCCATCAGACTCTTTATCCATAGCTTTTACAATTTTTTTCACAACTCCTAATTTGATATGCAATGAGGTTATTAGATTTTTTTCAGCATTCATTAAGGGGACATGAGAATCATTTTACTGGGCAGATGTACAAGAGTTTGACGTTTTCTAACATACTGAGACTTCTTAACTCCTCTGTCCCATTGCACAAAACATAGCAAAATTTTGTGAATCCAAGTTGCAAATCAAGCAATAAAACAATTACCTTTATCTCACCACAAATATTCCGTTTATATTCTCAAGTCGCATTTTCTTTAAAACTGTACACGTAGACTTTCAGAAAAACTCTGTGCATCAAAAGTTACCATACATTGCCACATTAAGACAATTGGAAAACCATGCAGAAGCTGTAGATCTGTACCTCATGAATTAACACCTGAACAGTTTGAACGTAGAGTGGATATCTGTCGTCAGTTTATTTGTAATCCTATGGGAGATAGATTTGTCAGGATAATTCTCACTTGTGATGATAAATGGATATATTACCGAAACCCTGATGACTCGAAATGATTAATATACCATGAAAAAGAGCATTTATATGATAATTTTCTGGGAGTAGTCTGTGAATTGCTTTTCATTCGGAAGAAGTTTCGTGCAATCTTGTATTGATGGTAAGCAATAAATCGCAGAACACAAAAACTGCTAATATCTTTAAAAGAATATTTACTTCAAATATCGAAATTTTCGAGATACTTGTCATTAATGAATCGAATTGTTCAATACTTTAACATCCATTTTAGTCCTCATTGCATAGAAACAGTGGAATTTTAAGGACAGCATACGAGATGGCGCCCAGTTCGTAAACATTTATCACTGTTTCCTTTGTATATATAACGAAATGTGGACTGTAACTATTTCTGCTAAGTTTATCTTTATTAAAATAAGATAATAGGAATTTATAAGTTTAATTTTACACCCACATACAAATGTATCATATACGAGTACGTAACTATGGAAGAGAGGCAAGAGCGTAAGGGTTCACATATCCGGTCTCCTAAATCACAGTTTAAAATTGTTATGTTGGAGGTGTTGAGAAGAGAAGGGGCGTGTTCGCGGTTCACGGTAGCCCAAATGGATTAAAAATGTTCCCCTAGAGCCCGAGGCACGTGCCTGGGGTTCTGGGGCCAATACTGCTGCCTTCCTTTATTTTTTGTGGGGTGGAATGCCTCCCCACAACACACAACCAAAGAGGTTTTCTGTTGAATGGTTATCATTTCCCTGTACCAGTTTCCACCTAGTGCTTCATTCAATACAAATTTGGCTTATATCGTAACTGATAAATAATAATAGTATAGTAGTATAGTATATATTTCATCCTCTGAAGCATACATGTTATTGGAAACGTCAAAATATTTAATATTATTACATATTTAATATTCTCAATGTCCATTCGTCATAGCTGTCAGTTATATAAACCTTACTAGATATTGGGAACTTAACAGGCTAATTCCAGAAAATTTTAAACGATGAGTTTAATGTGCATGGCACTATAATGCTCCATTTTATTGTTTCCTCTCTAAGTTACATACTGTTACATATTACTGGTATTTTTAAACCAATAATAAAACTGCAATTGTTATAACTTCTTATATTGTTATAACTTGTTATTGTTATAACTTGTTATAACTTCTTAAATGTTCATTCGACTTCCAGTAAATAGAAAGCTTGCCAGAAACATTATGCATCTAGAGATTTCTGATTTAGTATGTTTACTTATTTTGTTTCTAAATTTACGTCCCCAAATGTTAAACCATATCGGACGATGAGTGAAATGTACTCGTATGAAATGCTGCTCAAATGAGGGCAGCGTCCATAGAGTTTAGTGTTACCCGACGATCATCTTTCAGGATAAGTCGAAATCTCGGAACAGCTATAAACTTATCCAGGCCGAGATTTCAATTATGAACCTCTTTAACGTGATGTAGAAATGCTACCATCTACCCTATAGCGACGGACGAATATGTTTAATGCCAAAACTCGAGAAAACGATACCAACACAGTACATTTATAAACCTTCTTCAAATCAAAAATTTCCTCTGAAATATGCTTTTTACAGTTCAGGCCCCGGTAGTTTTAATTAAATCCTCATACGAAGTACATTTGCTACAATGAAACCATAATCTATATATCTACACACTGCAAATAAAGCAAAATATAATGCGTATGATAGATCTGTTCACATTCATTTCATACATCTTGAGAAAAAGGATAGGTAATAATACGTGCATTAAACATGAACAAATAAAAAGAATTTCTGAATTTTCAAGTTTCGCTCAAGAATAATTAAGAGAAGAAAGTATGACTATAGTTTCTTTATTTTTTTTAATGTGACATTCTGCTTCCGTTGCTTCGGATGGTGAGTGAATCAAATGCGTGAAACGAATGCTCTGAGGTAAAAGCTAGATAAAAACGTTACCAGGTAACGTGCTTCAACTGAAAATGAAATTCAGCTCTTCGAATTTATGTACACACTGTCTCTTGGCGGTAGAAATACGTTTTATTACAGCTTGGTTATACGCACCAATGTTAGGCACTCTCATATCACACCAGCCTTAACCAAATTTACCCACTCTAGTTCCTTGCCTATAAAGTGTATAAAGTCTATCTATTGAAAGATGAAAGCATAAGAACACTATACGAAAGTAGGATGTTAAGAAATGTTCTAGAATTGCCAACAGAGGAAATTATAAATTTGGAATGGGAAAATATGTAAAAAATAATTAATAAAACAGCAAGTGAAGTACTTGGGGAAAATAGGACATTAAGAAATAGGAGAGGTCTAAGAATTTGGAATACAGAAATTAAGAACGCCATACAAAATAAGAATCAAGCCTATAGAACATATTTACAGATGAAAACAAATCAAGCATATGAGATATACAAGGAGAAAAGAAAAGAAGCTAAAAGAATGACAAGACAACCACATGAAGATTCATGGAATTAATTTATAAGTGAAGTAGAGCATGACATATATGGGAGGCAAACAATAGGATATAAACTAATTAAGCATTTAAATAAAAACGAAAAAAGATGTAGCAAGTTTTAATATAATATCTGAAGATAAATGGGTAGAGCACTACACTAACCTGTATTTTAGTAATGCAGAAAATAATTTACAAGAAAACAAAGCAACAAGAAGTAGATCCAATAACCCTTGCAGAATTAGACGATGTATTGAACAGTATTAAAAATCGAAATGCACCAGGAATAGATGGAATGAAAGGAGAACTTATAAAATACAGTGCGATAATGTGCAAATTAAGAATACTACATTTAATTAATAATTGTTGGCAAAAATGTACAATACCTGAATCATGGTCAATAGCTCTAATCAAAAATATATTCAAAAAAGGAGGTCGCAAAAGCTGTTGAAATTATATAGGGATACGTTTAATGAACAAAAGTTACAAAATATATACTAAAATAATATTTAATAGACTGAAAACTATTACAGAATGCCTTATAGGAGAAGAGCAGAGTGGATTCTGCAAAGACTGATCCTGCACAGATAACGCATTTGTCCGTAATCAAATAATTGAACAACGAAGGGAAAATAATTTGGAAACACATATCGCATTCATTGACCTGGAAAAAGCTTTTGATAGAATAAATAGATCAAATATTATAAAGTAAGGGTTACCCACCACATATTATTAATGCAATAAAAGACATATACACAAATACAACTATAAGAATTGATACTGTGGATAGCCTAACAGAACAAATTTCTACCAATACTGGACTAAGACAAGGGTATAGCTTATCACCTACTCCTTTTAGTATATATATGGACGATATTCTAAAAGAATGGAAGATTTTAGTAAACTCAGGAATCAAAATAAAAGAAAATATTTATATTAATACCCTGCTGTTTGCGGATGACTAAATATTGATTCATCGGAATGGAAATAAACTGCAAAAATCAATGTATATTCTAAATAATATAGTACAAAAGTATACTTTTAAAATATCAGAAGAAAAAACAAAAATTATGGCTTTTAAAGGAAATTTTAATGTAAGATCAAAAATTGTTTTAGGAAAGAGGATTTTGGTACAAATATCGAGTTTTAAATATTTAGGATGTAACATAAGTTTTAGAAACAATGCTGATATAGAAGAAAAAGTAAACAAATTCCGAGCAATATGCGGGACAATCCAGTGAACTTTTAAAAACAGAGTGAGAAGGGATACAAAAATGAAAATGTACAGGGTAATGGCTATTCCAACTTTACTAAATGGAAGCGAAACCTGGGTGCCAACACAAAAGGATTTAAATAAAATACAGACTGCAGAAATGAAATTTTTAGGAAGTGTTAAAGGTTGTACAATACTGGACAAAATAAGAAATGAGGATATTAGAAAGGAATTAGAAATCGAACCAATCCATGACAAGATATCAGAACGAAGGCAACAATGGCATGAACATATATTAAGAATGGAGGAAGGAAGATATCCAAATGCAGTATTAAACTATAATCCAAAAGCAAGAAGAGACAGAGGACGACCCAGGAAAAGCTGGAGAGATCTATGAAGCCGGAACGGGTGATATGCCCAAACCATGGAGTGAAGAAGGAGAAGTTCCTTGCTTGGACTATCAAATTTTTTTAACTTTCCTTTCTTAAAATAATTATTTTCCTCCAGCGGTGCACGAGGGCCGTTGCACCCGACTCTGCAGCTGTTGAGGATTTACTAAGCTACCTCCATTCTACCCTAGAACACTCACACCCCCACCACTACGTGGTTAAGCCCTGCCCTGGGCAGGTACAAGAATGAACCCTCCAGGGTTATTCCTCAGTCCGCCAAATGCGACGACGACGATGACGACTCATACATATGAAATTAATTCCTGTTTTTCATATCAGAAAATTTTGTGCACTTACACACAAATACCACATAACCTGAACATAGAAAACTCTTACAACTCAATATGAACAATTCGTAGAGGAAACACCTTAACGAAGTTATGAACAAAAATTTAACTTTTTATCCCAAAGTTCCCAGAAGTTATGGCATTTTTATGTGAAATGTTGCAGTACAAAACAACAGATGTAGTATATTTTAGTTAAAATATAAACATATGCATATAATTATCGCATAGGTATATGAAATAAAAGAGAATCAGGAGGTTCCATCTATTAAGTTTGCACACAAAGCACTAAAATCCATAGGTCCCGGTTTTGGTTACCGGCTGGAGTATGACAGTACGAGTGACAGAGGAAGTGTGTGTGTGTGTGTGTGTGTGTGTGTGTGTGTGTGTGTGTGTGTGTGTGTGTGTGTGTGTGTGTGTGTGTGTGTAAATTTATTATTTAAGAAAAATCCAATTTAATCCGAAAGCCACTTCGCCTAGTTAACATTTTTATTGATTTCTTTCTGCTTCCACACGAACACTTCCTGGAGAGAAAATGTAATTTGAAAACGTAAACAAATTTCGGTGAGATTCGGTAATAAGCAGTAGGTAAATGCGTGCGTTAGAATGGGTTGAAATAATGCGTGCTTCATTTCACTCCAGCATATATTTCACCTTAGCTGTTATCTGATTTTTCCAAACAGCTATCTCTGTTTTTATTCCCAGCAAGATCCGTGGGAATCCATCCTGTCACGTGATGTTTTAATGTCACTGTGTGTGTGCATTTATCAACCGAAATAATTTTCCGGCATTCCGTTTGTATCTGCACGTATTTTATTAAAGTGCTGTGTTGCACGCGATAACCATCATCTCACGTAGTCATGACAACCCCCACCCCCCGCGCCCTAGCTGTGTTTTTCCGGAGATTAAAAAGAAAAGCTGTTAGACCTACACTTGGAAAATATTGCTTCGGTGCGTGATGTTTCACCAGACGGCCTTCCTCTCTGAAGATCACTATCGTCTCTAGGTGGACTTCAAATCGAGTTTAAGACATTCGTAATCAGGTAGATGTATACAAATTACTTTTCCTGTAGATTTCTTAGAGCTAACTAACTGAAACGGATTTAGTAATGAGTCTGACTTTTAAGAGACGATAACAGAATATTATTCAGGTAAATAATAGGACGCATGCTTTATTTAGAGACCTTAACGCGCGACTCAGCCTTATCCCAAAAAATTTTCACTCACTACTGTATTTTTATGTAGATAAATGTTTTAGGAGCATAACATTATACGTAAGAGTAATATAGCATTGTCAGCAAGCTGACTTACCACACGGAGATACCCCATCCTTACAGCCCGCCTCAGTAGCGTAGATGGTAGCATGTCTGCCTCACGTTCAAGAGGTCCCGAGTTCGAATCTCGGTGAGGGTGAGATACCTAGATAAGGTTTTTCCGGGGGTTTCCCTTTACCTTTAAGACGAATGTCAGGTAACTCTAAGCTCCATGGACCCTGGACTCATTTCAGCATCATTTAAACCAATTCATTCACCTTCCGATATAACTTAACGTTGGGGCGGACGTAAATTACAAAAAAAAAAAAAAAAAAAAAAAAAAAAAAAAAAAAAAAAAACATCCTTACAGAATTTGGAATTATGAATGGGAAAGGAAATGTTCCTGAAAATAACTAAAAACATGAAATCACATAGAGGTTTTTCAGTAAAAATCATGTATGTATTAATGGAGCCTGTGTTGTTATTGTTGTTATTCAGGGACGATAAAGTCCCAGAAAATTGTAAATAGACTGTTTTTATAAGCATTCATTCAATAATCATTGTTCTTGTTCGATTAAATATGCAGCACTTTTACTATTCTTTCATATTAGACATTTTCAGCCCGTTTCATTGAGATTTGATTTTAAATTTAATATTATATAATTTTAGTTCTTCTATGAGAATTACAGCTTTTACAGATGTGTTTTGGACCCGTGACCACAGCGGGATGAGGTGTGGGGAAAAGAGGAACCGTTGGCCGGTTTCGCAGCGAGTGAGCAATGCAGTAAACATTCAGCAATCACCTGCAGAAACTCACGTAGCCTACTTGTGTAGCAAGATGCAGAACTAGTTCAGTGCAGTAAGATTTACTAATCTTATCAACATGTCTGAAGATATTAAGAAATTTAAGGTTGTGCATTCGGAAGGGCGTGAAGTTATGAGCAGCGTTATTGATAAATGTGATGAAGAAGCTTTAAAAACCACATTGAAACGATTTAAATCATTATTTGAATCTATTGAATAATGGTATGAAAAGTTTATTATACAAAATTTATGAAGAAATGTATAAAAGTTGAATGATGTTCATATGTCGTGATGGCAACGGCAAAAAGACTATATAACCACCTGGAGTGGAGGTCATTCCTTCTTCATTTGACCTCCATGGTGAAAGGACGTGTGAGTAAGTCCGCAAATAGACGCTCATGTGCAAAGGCAATTTTTGTATGTAAGAATATATGTATCAGTATATTTTACTTGGTGTAACAGAAAAGTGATTATTGGTGAACAGTTAAAAGTATTGCTCCAGAGAATATTGATATCGATTGATTAATGTTAAAAGAAGTTTCATACTTAATAAATCTCAAAGTTTGGAGATTCGTTGGGGAAATTATAAATAATATTTTATTTAAAACAACATTATCCTTCCATATCCGCGACCACCCCTGAAAAGAAGAGTCCATGCCAAGGAGCAGCCAAGGAACGACTAGATTGAACTCCGAGAACTTCGAAGAAGTCCATCATCACCCAACTTCTTTCTACACCCAATATTGGAACCTTTTTGTTTCAATATTCATATCCAGTGTAAAAAGCAACACAACGGGCTGCCGCCTGTGTAATAAGCAGGCTGCATGTTATCTTCCCAGCGTTTCTATCTATGCCCGACTCCTATATCATTACGTCACCTTATCTATGCGTGTGTATTTTTTTTTTTTTTTTTTTTTTTTTTTTTTTTTGTAGCTTACGTCCTCCAACGTTGAATCATATCGGACGGTGAATGAATTGGGTGAAATGATGCTCATTCGTCTTGATGGACAAGGGAAAACCCCGGAAAAAGCCTTATCCAGGTAACTCACGCTGACCGAGATTCGAACTTGGGACCTCTTGAACGTGAGGCAGACATGCTACCATCTACGCTACAGAGGCGGGCTTATATTAAAATAAAGAATCAGAGTGTGTAATACGTATTTAAGAAAAATCAGGTGCCCTTAAGACAAAGTAGGAATTCGGGGAATTTGGTCAAAATACCAAAATTAGTCGGTTGGACTTAAACAGTTCTTATCTTGACTGAAGTTTTAATAGCTCCGTCTCTTTAATAGCTATTTTAAATATTGAAAACATTAATTTCTGTACAATTTTATGACCTCTTAAAAATTTACTCTCTCTAGAACAAGGAGAATGAACTTTAAAACAACTAGGTGTAAACATAGCAGTATAAAGTATCCCCTTTTAATATCAATACATATTTCAATATCTTCCAGCAGTTCTTAAAGCAATGACATCTGAGACACCTCAAAGGTTTATAGCTCTAGCCGCAATGAAGTATAAAATATTCAGCTTTTTTGGCAAACATTAATCAAACATATAATTACGTATTTCTATAATTTTAATTTAAACTAAATATTTTTACTCAGTCATTTAATATACTGCTACTAAACATTTAACTGCTAACTGTATTTTGCCTTCTGATTTCATGATTCATCTTCACTTCCATGTATTAGCGAAAGTACATTCATTGGTAAAGCACAGCTTTCGGTACTCACCTGTTTTGGCCTAAGCCGTTTCAGAGTTCTACCAACACAATAAAATACAGTGGTTTGTTTTTATATACACGTTTTCCTATAGTTACATCAGTTCCCCAAAGCTGCAAAGGCATTACCGTTTCTTTTATTTTGTTTTTAAGACAATATTACGTTCAGATCCATTCGTACCAATAAAGATCATAATTTGCTTTGTTATTACCTCTTCTTTTCCGTTTCGATGTTAATATGATACAAAGCAGCAGCGTTATGGAAGTCCTGGATATGATTGAAAGAACGGTGTTCTTATATGTGGTCAGTATACGGTCAAAATGAATGTTTCTTCCTTAAAATAAACTCATAAAAAGTTTCCGTAATATGTATAGGGAGACCTACTTATTTGGTATATCAGGAAATATAGCAAATTTGAATGCTATCAAACCAGAGTACCAAATGACGCAGGGTACATACAAGTTTTGACACAACATTGCAGTAAATGAGGTACTGTTTCCAACATGAACTTCTCCTCTTTATCAGGATTATTCCACAGTTACAATGCTGGGATTCACGTTACCTTTTCATGATATTGCTCCGGCAAGGGAAGAATATGACAGGAAGGGATGGTGCAGACAAATCCCTATGTGTGGACGGGGAAGTGGACACATTTCCGACTGAGATGAGCCGAAAATAAAATAAATTGACCCCAAATCCCAAAGGTGAGGATTACCTTGCGACAAAATGTAGGGAAGATTGCTCGCTGTTCATTCCCAAGCTTTAACAAACAGTGCTAAAATTAAATTTATTACTGCTGAGGGTTTTAATCACCTTCATCGCACTGCATCACGCTTGCTGATTTGTTAGGGTCCAGTGCTTCTATATTATATTTCCTATTTTATGCTCTACCGGTTAGCATAACCAACTGCTCATCCGGACCTACCTGGTTCGAACACCGACACCTCTCTCGGTGTATTCCTTTTTATAGCATGATTAATAGTTATTCAGTTATATTACTAATGGGGATTTCAAAAGAATTAAAAGGCTTGTTGAAACTCGTTCGTTCGTGTCTCATTAGTTTATACCTATGTCTAAATGGATTCCTTCTATAAACCTATTCTTCTCGACCTAGTGTTAATCACAAGCTCTGAAACTGCAAGAAGTAAAATTCTTCTGTATGTATTTAATGAGAATCAGCTGTTATATGTACATTCTTAGAGGTGGGTACTATCTTATGTCTCTGAAATTCTGTTCCCTTTGCAAGCTCTGGAATACAAAAGCAACACCATAAATAACGATTACTATTTGAGAAAAATATAATTATTTGAATATTAACAACAATAATAGCTAGTATTTGGAAATAGTTAACTATACGAAAACATGTATTTTTATAAACTGTGTAACCTATGAATTCTTAAAGTTTAGCAGTTAAGAAAAATTGGAGATGTTCAATAAAAAATTTTATAAATATGTTTTAAATGTGTGGTAATTAAATAAAAATTGTTAACATATAACTTCGACATTTTTAAAGGACTATGCATGCATTAAAAAAAATCACTCAAAGCAAGTAGAAAATATTTTTGAAAATGCTGATTCTCTCAAAATGGCTTAATATTAAAGTGCAATCAACCTTTTCGCTTTGGAGTTTGTTCTCAAACACATTGCAAAGGCAGACACAAACAACACCCTCTTTTTCTATTACTTTTATAATTCAGGGAATCTCAAATATTTAATTCGGTAAACGCTACCAGTGGACCCCAGCTTCAGTTTTCCTGACTCACAAATGGATTCTACATAGAAGTTTATAATTTTTATGATGGTATCGTTCACTTTTTCTTCCACTTACGTCATGAGTAAAAATTAATTGTAAGCCGTATGAAAATTTATATGCAAACATACTATACAATTATTTCATATGTAATATGGAAGAGGAAAATACTTTAACTAAATCGTGATTGATTTTTCAATAACGTATACCGTGCCGTCTGATAAGACGATTAATCACTAAAAATATTATGAATAGAGAAGAAATATGTATGTTTGTGTGTGGAGGGTAATCTCAGAAACTACCTACTTTGATAATTTTTTCACTCCTGAAAGGCCAAATTCATTCTGAGTGAAATGTAAACTACACGTGACATGAAATTTTGGGATTTCAAACGTGATTGTAATGATTTTGATTATAATACCATATATTAAATAAATTCACATGGAATCTTCTGTAATCTTATATAACTTGTATACCTTACGCATTACACAGAAACTTACTACGCAGTATTTTATTTAAAATAATTTATTAGTACAGCAAACACTCTAAATTCCTTCTGATTTCATCGCATAAATTACTGAAAAATAAAGATTACTTGAGAAAGCCTTTTTACTTGAATATAAACATACTGGTGTTGTAAAAGGACATGTTTACAATGGAAGTATCAACTGTTAGTTTAGATTGTAATGGAGTGGATACAAATGTTTTGTTTCTATATAACATATTTTATTTACAAACTGTTTATTATTAATGCTAGCTGCATTCCACAGAGTATAAAGACAAAGGCCAGGTACAGTTTATTGCAAGGAATAAATATGGATAGCCAAAAATAAGAGCGCTGTTCAATAAAGAATGATCACATATTTTTGACTACTAACCTTTACTCATCCTCATAATTTTGATGCTCCTTCTCAAAAGTCTCACCTGAATGCGATGCACTTGTCCCAGCGTTTCTGCCAGTCTTCAAAGACATGTTGGAAACCATTTTTAAAAGATCCTTCAAAATCGCCTCCGCAGCCTTCACCACTGCTTCTGATGATGGATAATGCCTCCCATGAAAGTGTTTCTTCCAGTTACGGAATAGAAACAAGCCACATGTGGCTAAATCTTGACAATAGGGAGGGTAAGGAATGCACTTCACGTTGAATTTTGCAAGATATTCAGCAACGACAGTGACAATATGCGTCCGCGCATTATCGTGGTGCAGCATCCAGCCTGCTTCATGAAAATGTGCTATTTTGCGCCTGATATGGACTTGCAATGTTTTCAGGACATCCCTGTAGTATTGTTCAGTTACTGATGTGTGTGCAGGTACAACATGCTGATAAACCATTCCATGAATATCAAAGAACGAGCTGACCATAACGTTCTCAGCAGAAGCAACCACTTTTGCTTTTGGGGGGCGGGGTTGGTGATGTAGGCGATTTCTACACTGAGCTTTGCTGTTTGCTCTCAGGATCAAAATGATGTAGCCAACTTTCACCAGCAGTGATTACGTTTGAAAGAAACTCCGGATCTTCTTCTAACACCACAACAGTATCGCGGTAGGCGATACTGAACATGTCTGAACTTACCTGGTTCTCACAGGCGGAAACCAGGAGTACCAACAATGAAACTACTACGGCGTGTTTGTTTCTCATTAAGCTAACAGAATAAAATAAGATTGGATTTTAGTGCGAAAAATTATGACCGTAAACAAATTATGATAGTTCTTTATTGAACAGCCCTCGTAGTTTACCAACAAACAGGTAGTCTAAAAGGATATAATGTAACTGTGCTTTGTTTCTTTAACTGTATTTTTGTCACGCACTGTCTAAAAAACATTGTCAGAATCTATGAATAGCTGTTTAAGTAAATATATAGTTTTATTTAATGAGGTTGATGGATCCGAAAACCTTCCAATGACCATAATACAAAACACGTTTTTTTCCATTCTCCTTTATTCATGGAGAAAACATAATGATTTCGAGGAAGAAATTAAATTATTTAAACTTACTTTGAATTTCCAAAAACCAATTGTGCAGCGAAGGATAAGATCACGAATGTATAAAGTGATCGTTTGTTGTTTTGTTATCTAACTTTGTAGTAAGGAATGACCCATAAAGGGACTTGGAAGCCAGATAGCTGAATTACCTTGGCTCAAGGGACCTCCTGTAAAACTGTATTGATTTCTTAAGTAAATATTATCCAACTTTACATGTGCCTCACGTATACCGTTATTTGCTCCCCTGTGTTTTATTGAAAGGTCAAACTTTCGCTAGACAAAGGTACGAACGTACCCAGGGCGAGAGCCTTCCTTTATAAACACATAATTTGGAACCTTCTTGCTCCGTGCGACTAATAAGACTAGAAGGTAGCGTTTCTTCTCCGCAGCTGGTACCACTGCAGAAGCAGAGGAATAAAGTAGCAGAGAAAGATGCCATTTCTCCTTTAGTCATGAAGAACTAAGATGGAACACTGTAACAAAAAAAAGTGGAAGGGAAGAATTTTTCTTCAATAATGAAGACACGTCCCTTTTCCCAGAAATTTTCCTCCCCGACCTCGTTTCTTACTTTTTCTTTTACCGATCCTTCTGTCTCTCTTTTCAAACTTAACTTTTTTTTTTTTTTTTTTTTGCTTCACGCTAGTAATGCGTCTTTCTGGTTCCTTTACTGTGCTGCAAAAGTTGCAAAGAAACGGAATCAATTTACGTATTTAGTGGAAGTTGCCAGAGTTGCCTAGGAAATAAACGTTCCCGCTAGACATGACCCACTCTATTGACTTAATGAGAAGGCCATCTCAATGCTGTAACACAGCTTCTTCCATATATAAGCTTCCAAACTAAAAATATTAAGTGTTTAGTACGGTTTAAAATACAGAATCAGAGTGTGTAATACGCATTTAAGAAAAATTAGGCGAATTTAAGACAAAGTATTCGTGGAATTTGGTAAAATACCAAAATTAGTCGCTTGGACTTAAAATAGTTCTTTCCTTGACTGAAGTTTTAATAGCCCCGTCTCACTAATAGCTATTTTACGGGGGGACGTATGCAAATATTCAGGGTCTTACATAAATAGCCATAACATCCAAAGTATTTAAGTTAGAGAAGTGAAACTTAGTATACTCATTTAAGATAATACAGTTAACATGCACAATGTTTTTCATAATTTTCCATTGTTTATAGCTAATGCTACATATTTTTTTTCTGTATGCAGAGATATTTACAAACTTAAGCCCATTTTTTTTTCAAAATTTACATATGCTATCTTTTTGAAATTTGGTATGTTATTTTAAAGCACAATAAAAATGAATTTGTTGGATTTAGATTTCTTATTGAAGCTGTATAGAATTTAAAAAAGGTTAATCATTTTGGATGCTTTGAAAATTAAAATAATTTAATATATTTTGTATCATCACATTCCATGTAGAGCTTAATCTTAAATTATAGAACCAACAAAATGTTCATTGTGGCATGAGAAAGCTATGTGCTAAATTGCATTACTGTAGATGAAGTAGTTTGAGAGAAAAATGGGTTGACGTTGTAGAAAATGCAAGCTACGGGGAAAGGCAATTAAAAATACGATAAGTATTATTCAGTTTGCCTTTTAATTTTAAGTCAGAACTTCCCACATCCATAGTATGTATCCTCATTCAGGTCTGCTTCAGCCTTTCTTTTTAGATTCCTCTTTTGTCTTGCTTCTTTATGCCTTAATTTCATAGCTCTTTCTGCACCAGCGATGCCAATGCTGTCGATACTCTGCAAAATTGTTTCCATAAATACACCAGGTTGATAGCCTAACTGGTGCATAACTTTCTTTTTGCCAACATTCCCATCATTAAACACTATTGCAGCATCAAATGTAGCAATTTTCACCACTATGGAAGACACAAATGATGTTCTGGGACACATTTTCCATATCAAACTGTTGAGGCTTTCATTTGGGTTTTGTGTCTCTCCATAGAGGCATTTTTTAGCAAGGTTGGGTGTGCTAAGAATTGGTAGGTGGGCTTTATAGATTCCAAGACATCTGATGGAAGACTATGTGTTGCTACTATGCTACTATGCAACACTGGAGCATTTAATTTTTTAAAGGTACATACAGACCACGTACAGTCATAATATTTTGGTTTTTGATAGCTAACACTGTATACTATTTTACAAAACAATTTAAAAAATTAGATTTTTTGAACATTTTCTCGTACGTCCCCCCTTAAACATTGAAAACATAGATTTATGTACAATTTTCATGACTTTTTAAAAGTTTTTAGTAGCAGTATATTAATATGACTTACTAAAACTATTTAGTTTAAATTAAAATTATAGAAATACATAATTACATTTTTGATTAATGGTTGCCCAAAAGCTGAATATTTTATACTCCATTACGGTTAAAACTAAAATCACTTAGATCAAAACCTAAACCTATATTACGAGGTCTACACTCATCATTTGTAAAATGCCATGTTAAAACTGTTTGTATTTGAAAGCTGTTAGTTATTTATGGTTTACTTTATTCCACTTGCTCTAATAATTTTTAATTATCATCAAGTATGTGAAAGATTGTGTATTAATCCAAAAACAAATGAAGATCAGCTTAGAAATTTATTTAGAGAGGAAACTCCATATAACTTTAATTGGTACAACAGTTTAAGACATTGATTTTCTCTTGGTAATGAATTTCGTGAAGGACTTCAAAGAACTATTGTTACTGATACAAATATCACCACTGATCACAATTAGTGTTGACGAAAATCGACGGAAATCTTTTGAATTTATTTAGGAGACACTATTCATCACAATGAGAAAAATCCAAAATATTTAACAGTAACATTTATACTTAGAGAAACTATGGTCAATGCACTAACTCGCAATCAACAAAATCATCGTATTTATTGCTACACTTCAGATTTACTATAGAGTACCGTTACTGGCGAGGGATAAATCTTATTATCAGGAAAAGAAAATTCTGTTGGTTAAATGGGTCTCAAGAACAGAATCTACGCCTGCAAAATTCTTGGCGAACTCGCTGCTAAGAGCTTTATTCTTAGTTTTTCTTTTTCTAAAACGGGTCATACTGCAAAATAGACTTACCATTTCTGCCGATCGGTACATAAACATATGTTTACAGCAAAATTTAGAAAATAGGTCTTTGAAAACCCAAAAGAAATTATTTTACATCGTGCATTTTGACATAGAACAAAAGTACAAATGCAGTATCTGTATGTCCTGATAGCCAGCACCATTAACCCTCCACCTACAGCTTGAACAAGTACCTAGTGATTTCCTTTTGTTTAGAAAGGTTAAAGATAAAATACGTGGAGTCATTTTCGTTATCAGACAAAGCAGTGGGACATTAAAATAATTGGTTTTTGAAGTGTCTCAGATATCATTGCTTTAAGAACTGCTGGAAGAAATTGAAATATGTATTGATGTTAAAGGGGGATACTATATATTGCTATTTTTACACCTAGTTATTTTTAAAGTTATTTCTCCTTGTTCTAGAGGGAGTAAAATAGTTTTGTGCCTCCTTAATTTTATCTCTTTCTCCAGAGAAGGTGGCAGGCATAGTAATTTTTTGTGGCTTGCAAGCGCAGGTTATCTCTTTCAGTTGTAAGACCTGTAAAATTTCTGTTATTCCAAACGTAATAAATTTTACATTCCGATATGTATACACTATGTAAAGTTATTCATACAGGAACCATATAATTTTTATTACAATTAAGAATTGATTAGCTTTCGTAAAATTTCATTAACAGCCTTGGTCACTTCTGAAGTTGGTTTTATTTTATTTGAACTCTAGAGTAAAAGCGAAAATATTGCCAGAGCTATTCGTATTACAGAATAAAATATATAAAGAATAAAAGTACGTTACGAAAAACTGTAGAAATAGTTATTAATTAGATGTTTTATTTAGTTACAATCAAACTGAAGAATTCAATGCCACGGCCTGGATTTCACCACGGATCTTCTGATTTCCGTCCAGTTGATCTCACCCATTGAGCTACCATGGCCAGCGTGCCTTCATGACACTAAATTCTCCAAATTTCCCGGTAGACCACTAGGAGTTCTTGCATATGAGATACACTCGGAAAACCCAAAGTACTTGAGTCCCAGGATTCATCATTAAACTCTTATTGTTTAAGTCAATTAATGGAAATTAATCATTCTTTCACACTAGCCATTTATATGCTAAGGTTTTGGATTGATAGAGTCAAACTGAAAAATTCAATGCCATGGCGACGAATTTCCTGGTTTACGTCCAACCATGGCTAACCATAGCCTATATACAGCTGGTGTGAAGGAATGATTAATTTCCATTAATTGAATTATATAAGAATGTTATTGACAATTTGTATAATTTCTTGTACACGACATGCTATTCCAGTAATGTTTACGCCTCAACAGGATCTTATTTTTGCTCCGCATTATGTCTTATTTCTTTTTCAGCACTCAATGTGCTGCGCTTGATTGCCTCTTGGAAATATGATTATTTTATAACGTTGGAGAGATGGATATAAATCAGAAGTGGACGGGGGTGATTATCCACCTGAACCCCAGGGGCTGTCTAATCCAGTGCATCTGTCACGCTTGGCTGGCGAGATTACCGCGATAGTATCTGTCAGGTACAGGCCTAGCTGACGTCATGCACATGTCAGGCACAGACGCCACCGCCCTTGTCTCAAGTCCTTGCCCAACCACCAAATCTAGTTAAATATTCTTCACTGCAGATGAAACTAAATCAGGACCACCCTTGTTATATTGTATGTGTAGTTGCATTGTTTCTTAGAATTACAGACAGTGCAAATGTTTCTATAGTAAGATTTTGTCTATAAAGTTCATCCACGAAGAAGAAGAATTCAGAGTTTTCTATACCTGCATATATACGTTTCATTTATTATGAAATATGTTAAACCTATGATTATTTTTATCCCAGTCATGAAAGTCATTTTCAGAAAATTAAAGTTATTGAACTAATTTCCATATAAAACATAGGGGTGGCGGAATTTTCTTGAAAATGTAATTTTCCAGCGAAATATGGATATCTAATTTCTGAGTGGAATATCCAATGTCACTTCCATGTACGTGGTAGAGAACGTAAAAATGTTTCGGTGAGCATTTGACTTACGTGAAATTATGGCGAGTATTTTGTCTCAGCCTCCTGTGGAAGCTTGAGGAGTTGAAAGCTTTCGTTTTAAATTTTTAAGAGAGGATGACTAATGCTGACTTTCTCCCCTCTCCGGCGAGGATAGCGGCAAGCTGTTAAAAGGAATGGTCCTCAGAGGTTTCTGGCAAAAGAACTCCTTTGCGATGACTATTGGTGTTGACGGAAGAAGATTGCTGTGAAGATGCGGTAGTTTTCAGATTCCCCGACTGGAAAACTGCGGCTGTCGCTTCTTGATCTAACAAAATCCTGAAATGCGACAGTTTTCCCATGTCCGAGCTCCCTCTTCCTTCGCCCAACTTAAACTTCTTTGCTATTTCTGAAACATATTCCACACAGAGTAACAATTATGTGTGTATGTATATATAAAGACGGATTATTTCCAGAAAATACATGCTTTTAATTAAAAATGGTTTAATACAATAATATTGTAATTATATCTTATTAGATCAAAAGTGCTTTGTGGGTTATAGCTGCACCTAAATATAGAAATAGCCACTATTATACTGGTCGCCAAACTAACCCACAAAGTCACAATATTTCTATTTTTGTAGAAATTACTCTTTCCAGAACAATCCCAAGTAAATTCTTACAATTTAAAAAACATGAAATAACCGCCTCAGAATCAATGAAAGCATGTTTGACTCCAATTAATTTGTTAGTATGGTATCTTAATTTAATTCAATAATATAATTGACTTATGGAAATAATTTTGATACAGATTGTGCATAAATTTATTACAGTATCTATTTTACCAGTTCAGATATTGAAGATTAGGTACATCAGTAAGAGTTTATAAAGTAATATTTCCGTAATGCAGTTAAATATAAAATACACATTGATATAAGTTCTGAAAGTGCTATACAATTGTGTTATACTATGATATTTCAGTTACCTGTCTGCTGAAACCTTTCTCAATTTCTTGTTGTCTTGCAAAATGGGCAACTGCTCCGAAGGCATTTAATTAAATCTTGTATTTACGAAGAATTAAATGGCAGGCACACAAAATTATAAAATTAAGAAGTAGTATAGGAATAGAAGTATATATAAAGGAAGGCTGGAAGAGAGTAGGTGAAATTAAAAATTTAATTAATTATACTTATACAGTTACTCAAATTGATGCATTTGTGCTTAATTACGTTATTATATAAACCGTTATTTAAACCGGAAAGCTTCGAAATGGAACCTCATTTATCTAGATAAAACGGAGGAACCAAGATCCATATTCCGTGACTGAAATTAGCAGAAGTGTTTCAAATTCCTCTCACACCGTTACTTTGTGATACATTTGCTCGTGTCATGTTTCCCAAAGTAGAGATATAATGAAACCGCCACTGAAGATCCAATGAAAGAACATTTCTAACTTCAGAGCATGGAAATGAATACAAAAACTTCCAGTCTTCCTTTTCAATAACGCATACTCTTTTTTTATTTCAATTTTCGGATGCATTCGATGTCAGTGTGGCGATATACAATAATGAAAAATTCCACTCCTACCACAGCCACCCACCACAGCTACAGCATATTTCTTCTCTCTCTCTCTTTTTCCCTTCTCCTTATCTAGGCTGTCGCGGGCCGCGGTCGGCGCTGGCACAAAGGACACCTCATCAGTTCGGTTCCTTCATTTTCTTTTCTAACGAGTATTTTTTTACTTCCATTTTTCTTGCTCAAGATGAAGGAAATCCTTGTGAAAATGAGTTTTCTTTTTTCGCCCCCATTTCCGTTGCGCACCTACACAGCCCCCTTGGCTTATTTTCTGGGGGCAGGATCTGTCAAGACAGACAGACATGCAGTACTTATCTTGACGTCGTTAGAAACACAAACCGTTATTACACAATTAAAAAAATGGTCTCGTCACAAGTCGCGTCCGCCACAATGGCCATTGTTGGAATAAAGACAAAGGACTGCAGATTTACTTCTTAATTTCACCAAGAATATAAACTAATATTCTCCATTCATAAACACGTCTGCAAGGATCTTATTAGATTAAATATTCCACAAAGTCAGTTAAAATAAAATATAGTTCAGTTAATTATTATTAACTCAATTTTAAAACTACATTAAGAAGATCTTTATGCCCTTTTCTATATGAACTCCAGTTATGATTCATAAATGCGTGAAAATAAAAACGAAACGCTTTGTTAAGCTTAGTGGGACATTATTTTACCACCCAGAAACTTATTGCAGTTACATTTATCCTTTACGAAACAATATTTACAAAGTTATGGATTATTTGCTAAATCATATTTGTTGCAATTTTGGTATCTTCCATAGATTCACAAATAGATTGGTATTATTTTATATTTCCAAACGATTAGCAAAACGTTTGTACTTCACGTCTTTATAAGTGTCAAAATATGACGAATAAGAGGTTTTATGGCGCTGAACACTTCCTCAGATTTATCTCTTTCAAATTCTGATTGATGATCAAAATCAAAATTTCACAAAACATTTTAACAATGCTCTTATAAATCCTGAACTAAACGTACCATAACATGCCAGTAATATTTTTATGCGAAAGTTGTTTAAGTAAAGCTCTTGAGTTAGCAGTTTAGTTTTATTTCAACAATAAAACTAATTGAAAGTGCAGTCAATGATGTATCTCGTTAAAATCCAAAAGGAAGTCAAATAAGTTTGGAATAAAAGCTAAAATAAGAACTCGATTTCACAACGTTAATTGTAAACCATCAACTACTGCCAACGTAACCATAGAGAAACAGCTAGCCATGAAGTGTGTTTACTTCTGTGGTCTATTTATGCATGGGTATACAGTGTGATACCGAAATTATGGTTTGACAGAAGCAGTCATGATAGATGTCGAAGGAATGTTGGTTCTTTGTGACGACCAAGGGCAAAGTCAGTTCAGTCGGGGAAAGTGTTGTAACAATGCCATGAATGAAAGGAGCAGTATCCTTAGAAGGTTTCTAAAGGAATTGTCACTTGACGTATATGAATAGGGAATTCTTTGGATCGTTTACAATGGCGACCAAAACAGCCACAAAGGGACTTGGTTTAAAAGAGTTTTGAAAAGGGAAAGTTATGAGATATATACACACGCGCGCAGATGTGGTCGGGCATTCTTCGGCGTTTAGCCGATGGAGACGGATCGCGGCTAGGAAACCATTATAAACATTCTTCGGCGGGCAGCCGATAAAAGAGAGGAGTCTGAGACGTCAAGCCTATTAGAGCGGTCAACTTATTCTGTCTTGAATATTTGTCGGGTCATCAAAATTTATCGAGTAATATAATTAGCATTCAGTCACGATAAACCGAGATTGGTAACCCTCGGTCGGCAGCTTCCATTTCGAGGTTAGAAAAGAAGAAGCAGTGAATAAATAATTTGGAGACGGGCATTCCAGTGTTGTAAAATTTCCTTCTCACACACATCCACGCATACCCTGAGAGAAACCTCATTGCTCGCCGACTTCTGTGTTCGCCATTATATTATATTTGCATTAAACTGGTGCACAACGTGGAGCGGTGGTAACCATTGATCGCCACCAATCATTTTCGTAACAAGTGGAAGCCTCAATCTAAAGAAATTCCACTATCCCCTTCTACAAAAAATAAGCGAAACAGGAAGCTACACGATAGATAGCAGCTGCTGAATGGGTGACAGAAGTTCTGAATACCATTATTACATTTCCGAGGACACCTCGTAGGCCCACGAAAATCGCTCAAGAAAGTCACTTGGCAACAGCTTATCATAGGCTAAAGGCTAACACAACCAGATATTTGTCCTCGCATTTGAACAGCTAGTATAATATTCGGACGAACCTTCTGACCAGTTAAGTTCCCAGGAAGTTGCTTGTTTCTATGTCGACTGGGTGGGTGACGCTTACCTAAACCAAGATTCCATCAGGCGCTGATGAAGGTGATCAAGGCAACAACTCGTCCGCCTTGGTAGCGTGGTGGTAGCGTGTCTGCCTCACGTTCAAGAGGTCCCGAGTTCGAATCTCGGTCAGGGTGAGTTACCTGGATAAGGTTTTTCCCGGGGTTTTCCCTTATCCTGAAGGACGAATGTCGCGTAACTCTAAGCTCTATGGACCCTGGGCTACCTAGAAGACAAGTAGTATCCGATATGAAGGGGAGAGAGGATCAATCCAGCAACATCGACGAAGCCGTATTAAGGATGCGGCAAGCCGGGACACTGGCGAAGGACTTTGCAACCAAGCAACGATTCAAGTGACGCTGTGCCCTGAACAAAAGAATGGATAATAACCCGTCCCAGATTGATACAAGGAAGTCTGAGCCAACTCTTAGCGGCCACAGGTGAAGCTTGACCGTAATCAGAACTGACGTGGCTGAGAGCTGAAGGCGAAGGAAGCGGCATCGGTCCTACCAGATATTGACGTCAAAAGTCACCTTTCCTATGGAAATTGAGGAATTGCCGGATTTTTTTCTTTTTTTGGTAATTAGCGTCGTCCAACATTTAGTGATATCGGATGATGAATGAAATGGGTGAAATGATACTCAATGCGTCCGGGGTCCATGGAGCTTAGAGTTAGCCGACATTCGTCTATCAGAATTAGGGAAATCCCCGGAAAAACTTATACAGGTAACTCACCCTGACCGAGATTCGAACTTGGGAGCTCTTGAACATGAGGCAGACACGCTACCATCTACGCTACCGAGGCGGGCGTTCCATGATAGGTTCCTTGTTTTTCCTGTACGTACTCATTGCCGGAATGAAGCGTTGTAAGTCTGCGGATGTTTGTCGAGAGGGAGGCTGATACAGGAACAGAATGTCTTCAGGTGACATGGGGTGACGAACGATAAGAGCTGAAGGGATCCGGGATTTGGGCAAGACGAGGTAGTGCTCCGAAATCCCAATGAATTGGCAAGGGTAACCCTGGTGGAAAACTGCAGACAACTATGTAAAATCTTTATATCTTTATATTAAATCTTATCAGTTTTTTTTTTTTAATTTTAGTTGAACAGCTTTATCCTTTTATGATAAAATGTAATATTTTCTATCATTTGGATATATGTTCTCCATAGACGTCTCGTTCTTCGTAGTCTAGGCTAGCCTTTGGTTTTCACGGTCGCATTTCAAACCCGGTGGAGTGCAATGGATAGTTTCGGACGTAAAAATCCTAAGCATGGCATCATTCGAAAGGAAGGTAAAATCGGTGGTCCCCTGTCGTTGATATACGGCACCTAAAGAAATCTCAAGCGTGATATCAATTTAAATTAAGCACTTTTTCTAGACTAATATTCACAGAAAAACTGAATTTCTCAATTTTTCATGATCGAGAGACACGAATCATTTAAATAGTCTGTCGTATACTTCCTTCAGTTGCGTTCCTGTATTGCCACATTTCTTGCTCTCATTCATGTCATCTTCCTCTAGTTCAAAGCACTCTTATTTTCGTGGTGAGCAAGAACCGACATCTATTTGTATTTCAAAGTAACTCCTACATGATTTAAGTTAATCAATGTACAATGGCAGTCCAGTGCGAACGCGCCCAAATATAACACGCTGCTAGGGAAAAGCCATTAAGTTGTATCTTAGCATCATTACATTTCTTTATAGCAGCGTTAACATCAATTTTTCATATGTCGTCCACAAGAAACTTGCAAGGAAATCCTGAGCTCGCGAAAAAACGAGAAACAAACGAAAACAGCAACAAAACAAACAACATATCGACTCCAGTTTGTCATATTTTATAGCAGTGTTGCCAACATATGACCTTAATGTGCTGTACGAGAGAGAGTTCTTGCAGGAGAGAATCAAAGGTTCATCGGACCGAAAGTAATCCGCCATCTTGCCCTGACCTGTTTCTGGAAACATGACATCGGCACGGTCACAAGACTCTACACATTGTTGGCGTCGCCCCAACTCATGCCTATGTTCTTTATATCGTCTTGAGCGTCAAGTACGTCCGCAGAACAATAGACCGGTTACAACCTCGTCAACAAAGACACTTACACTGACACACAACACTTCTTGCTTACAACACAGAGATTCTAAAGGATATAATGTTCTGGGTAAGACTGGCGAAAATACCGAAGTAAATGTCCACCGATTACTTGCTGTTGAGTTTTCATTATTGATATTAGGAACTGAGATTATCTTCTTACTAAAAACGTGCTGTAATAGTTATTCAGAGGAACAGTAACCACGATTTAAAATCATTCATTATAATATATAAAATACTTTAGGTGTGACAGTCATAATATATTCTTTTCCCCAAATTTTACAGATACTCTGCGGAGAATTTAACATAAACGTGGGTTGAATACTTAATTTTAATTGCAGTAAATATCTACGATGCATCTTTACAGTTCGATGACACAACGTAAGAGCTGAAGAAGGCAATTAAACAAGATACCGGTATTCATAAGCACTTTAGACAACAGACCTATAAGAAACAAAAGTCTGTGTGATATTTCCACGACATTTCATCTCCTATTATTCGTGGATATAAAATATATACTAATAATGATTTTATTTATATATATATAATTCAAGTTAATAGAGACAAATCTTTTCAAAAATATTTAAATTACACGTTACACAGGATAAGTTACACAACAGAAGTCAAATTGTTAACTAGTCCATGCTGGCTTTAAAATTACATGCCTACGGTTAATGTGTTCTCAGAAGCGTTGGTTTCCAATTTTTCATATATTGAAAATTCAATTTATTTAACTTTTCAAGCTATTTAAAAATTGTGTATTGTCGCCAGGCATTGTTTGGCTGCTGCCGGCCGTATGTAAGCGAACGCCGAGAGAGAGAGAGAGAGAGAGAGAGAGAGAGAGAGAGAGAGAGAGAGAGAGAGAGAGAGAGAGAAGTGGGGAAAGAAAGAGACAGAAAGTGCCCCAAGCCAGGCCCACGCTCGCAAGCGCTGAAGGCTTGCCGAGAGTAAAAGAAACGGAGAATTTCTCACTGCGTCGTGAAAGGCCGTGAAGCTTCGGCAACTTTCGAGGAACAATAGCTCAAGTATATATAAGCGTCAGGGGACGAGTTAGTGAGCGGAATCAAAATTTTCAACCTAACACAAATTTAAAATTAGAGCACCAGGGTGCAAGGTTTTGCATCCATTCCCACAACTAGAGGTATATAAAATTTGTATCCTCGAAAAATGTCTACCTCAAAACCTACAAGCCATCCTACAAAATCCCTAAAAGAAAAACCCTGCATGCGGTAAAAACCCTTAACAGATGGGCACGCAGGAAAAACCTTCTGGTTTTATACAGCCAGCTAGCACTTCGGTCGGTCGGTCGGTCGGTCGGTCGGTCGGTCGGTCGGTGGGTTAGTGAGCTGCTAGCCAGTTGTTAATGGAGTTGTGAATTGAGTGTGCAGCTGTGTGTACGTGTGGCAGCCGACCTTGGAGGTTGCGTTTGTGTATGTTACGTAATTCTGGTGCAAAGGGCTGTACTAAGTGTCTTTCTAAGGATATAAAGAAAATTTTGAATTTCTGCAAACTAGACTTTTAATTTCTCGAACCAACAAAGTCACCGTGTCATAAGGAAGTTATCACCAGTGAATTATTTTAGAAATATTTGTGCCAAACTATTTATATTTAAAAGCTAGTATGCTACATAAGAGCTAGATAAAAATAATGCACTAGTTTTTCGAACTTCTGATGCTAACTTTCAACTGTTAACCTGTACAAACTCTACTCTAAAACTTGAATCTCGTTTGAAAAATTCAATTGAAGTGATATCTGTTTAACAGCATACTTAGCTAATCGGGAATGCTACATACAGAGAAAAGTATAATGGGGAAATTTACGAGGATATTGTCCATTGACCTTTATTTTACAAAACTGATTTAATTACATATTTAAAAATTTTCTGTCATATTTGAAACCTAAATACGCTCCTAGAAATTTTAGTTCACGCTTTGAACATATAAAATCATGCCGATATAATTACGCTTGATAAGTGTTATGATTTGATTAGCTTTATTCAATTTATTTGAACCTTCATTGGACTTGTAAATTTTTACTATTTGGTTTAATATTAAAGGTTCCTTTCACCACTTTTGGGGGGAATATTTATTCTGAAGCTTGTAAATTATAGGTATATATTTTCTGAACTTCTAAAATTTATTGTTCCTTTAAATAAAAGAACATGCTGTGCCGAACTTTGTCCAGTTTAGTTGAAGCTAGAATTGAATGTATAATTTTAATAATGACGTTTTATTATTAAAGAACGGGATACTTGTAGAATGGTTGTAATAGAAACTATTCTTAACATTGGTCCTATTTTATCCAGATATTAAATTTACAAAATGTTTTTTAATCAATACTACTGAAGAATTTTCAACAATATTTGAAAAATATCATCTTGGGAAAGGAATCCTACTCGTATTTTTAAATACCCATCGCGACATTTAAATTGATGAATTTAATTATGTGCAAATATGTTATAAAGTTTTAAAAGTCTATTTTTCACATTGTTTCAAATTTAAAATTTTAATTTTCTAGGGCTTTGAGAAGATGATAATTTTTTGAAATAACGAACGCGCCTAAATTGGACAGCGGTACAAAGCCCCATGTTGCACTAAGGTGCCGCAATTAACAGACCAGCTGCCTGATATCTTTACGTTGTGTTACCTAGACGTGGCCAGCTGTAATCGCAAAATGTTTCAGATCTTGACATCAACTTCTCCCAGCTCGGATGCTCCGGAACTGTGCATTCATTTATTTTGATGATTAATGGATTCTTTCCGTGGGCAGAGCCACAAGCTGTCCTTCTAACTCCCTCTCAGACGCTAATCAGATAACGGAATGCGGCATAGCATATCATCACTCATGACGTGAACCGAGGACCCCCTCCCATCTCCCATTTGATATTGTCCACAACAGTCCTTCCCTTGCAACCACAAATCACTGGGGTAGGTTTAAATAACGAATACTCATTTATACTTTATTTCAGTAACCGCAGTTCAGACATCTGAATTTGGAATGCTGTGTTATTCTACAAATACAAATGTAAGAAATCATTCATAATGAATCTTAGACACAATATATATCCCATTTAAGGCCACAAAACAAAGAAGGCTTGGAAATTAATTGTTCTTTAACACTAGCCGTGTGTAGGACGCACTATGAAAGGGTAGAGCCAGACTGAAAAATTCAATGCCATAGCCGGGATTTGAACCACGGATCTTCTGGTTTCCGTCCAGCCGCTCTAAACCATTGAGCTACTATGGCCAACGCACCAAAATGACATTAAGTTCTCCAATTGACTCGTGTTTTTTCCGGTAAACTACTAGAGGTTCTCATAAACACATGAGAAAACTACCTTAATGGCGACTTACTATGCCGTAAGTACTTCAAGGCCGGGGCTTTATAGTTCTGAGTACTATTAGGTACAATTAATGGAAATTAATTGTTCTTTCACACTAGCCGTGTGTAGGACGCACTATGACTGGACGGAAACCAGAAGATCCGTGCCTCAAATCCCGGCTTTGGCATTGAGTATTTCAGCCTGGCTCTACCCCTTTCAAAGAAGGTTTGTTTCATGTTATAATAATGAGGGCATTCACATTGCCGTAAATATGATCATAAACGTAAACACAAATGTGTGTGAGCTTTAATGTTTATGTCTGTGTAACTATAAGAAACTAGCCAATCAGAGAGCGTTTCTCCGTACACCGAATCACATCAACATCATGGTGTCATCGGAAGTCAGATATTCCGGTGCCATGAACTGACTCCCTGATTGCTTTTCTGTGTATGATTGTGAACCAAATATCACTGGGATGTATATAAAGATCGCAGAAAAACAAAATCTGGTGGTAGGCGATTTTTGGCATACCTTTCAAAACGGGGGAAGCTCTAAATAATAATTTTCATTAAAATAAGAGAGAATAATGACTAAAAGGACTAAGGCTAATCTACAGCACTCTTTGTATTGTACAGTCACACGTAGGCCCTTCTTGCATTGCAAGACTGATCACATTACAAGCAGATATTATGTTCCTACTTCCCCTCTCACCCAAACGTTCCAATTTGTCCAAGAGCTGCCCCACATTACATGAACTGTTGCTAAAAATGGAGAAAGTATGCAATTCATACCTTTTGCCAAAAACTTAGAACTTCACAAGAATTTCCTCTTTGTCACCACTAAATACCAATCTACGTCTTGCTAATGCTGTTGAAATATACAGTGTTCACTTCTATCTGTAATTTTACCGCGCAAAGTTTGACGTCATCAATATCATCGCTGATGGAGCGAGTGTATATACTATTTCCCTAGCGGCTTGCGATCGTATTAGATGTGTTGACAGCAGGTTTGAGGCCTACCTCTACCGACGGGTAAATATACCATTTGTAAGGTGGGTCTGCCTGTGTAACATAAAGGTGCGTAATTTAAGCTGGTGCGTAGATACCATAACTGTTTGTAAAACCTATATACTGCAATTCAATGCACTTCAAAGCTATTTATGCGCCCATACAAGTATACCATGAAGAATAGTAGACATATATGCATATTGTAAACCTATCACATAAAATAGAAATATTTCAATTTGATACAAATTCTTTTCCATCACCCACAGTTTCCTCACAATGTAACTTCATTACAAACCAGAAAATTAGCAGAACATTTTCTAGGAATGAAAAATAAATTAATGTTACAATATATACAAAGCTTTTATCCAAGTCTAAACAAGAAAATAACTATGGTAGATAGTCTTATGTGTCAATTATTTTATATTTCATTTCTCTCTTCCCCTTAAACACTGTCGGTATTGAGAGAAGGTATGCTTGAGGCGTTTCTGTCATAACATTATTGCTTCTAGATTGGGTCCAGTCACTTTATAGCGTCCAGTGTCCTTTTTGTGATTAGCTGATCCTGTATCTTGAAAATGTTTGATGCACCTATTGGTTTTAAAAGATATAAGGATACCAACATTAATGAAAATTTTAATTAAGCGTGAGAATAATAAAAAAATTATATCGCATACTGATAAAACGTAAGACGTTTATGTTGCAAACAAAAGTATGTCAATTTGACGGTACCTGGACACTTATGACAATATTATGGTCCGAGGGACTTGTCTGAATGCTGGATAGCGTTGCATGAACTCCTCTATGGAGCGGTTTGAACTACATTTGTATGTCGCACCAATTTTAATTCCACCATGAAGACGCGGTGCTCTGTGTCCATATCCAGGGGAAGCTGGTTGTCTTAGTTACAAGAGCAACCACACTGAGAGCGCTGTAATTTGCTTACGGTTCCGCAAAAATTACTGATTCTTCTCCGTAGAGGGCACTATGATTTCACGATAGATTCCCCAGTCAACTATGACCCATTATTGCTCAATCGGAGGGCGAGAAATAACAAATAACAATGAACACCGTGTACTTAAAAGCACCACATAAAAATAAAATAAAAAAAAACTTTCTTCACACATTACAGAAACTTCACGTGACAAAATCTGTCAGTGCTTCCTGACTAATCGAAAAGTCGTGATTGCTTCTGAGAACTAATAAGCATAGTTTCCAAGGTTACAAATGCTTAAATAACAGAACTATTCAGTATTGAATGCTCTCGCGGAACTGGTCATTAAATCTAAGCAACTGTGAAATTGTCCCCGCACCATGGATGTTTGCGAACAAATTTGAAAATTTATCCAGAGAAAATAAAATATTGTTTGGTATAAATTTTCTTGATTTCCTTCTTTTCCTCCTGAAATTCTTAGGGAGCGGCGCTTCCAGCGCTTCGAAGTTCGAAGTTCAAATATTCGACCAGTGCTAAGTTTGCAATCTTGGATACTAATCCAGCTTTCTGAGGATATTAGAGAGTTGAGGGCATTTGTGCAGCTTTAATAGTAACCAAGGCTGCAGTAATGTTTTCCTACGCTAGCACTAATATAACATGTTATGTTCGTGTGGCTGCGCGCGCAACCAGGCGCCACGTGGAAGTGGAGTGGAAAGCTGATAATTCATCCCAGGCGCGGTGCACAGTCATCGTTTCTTCTGTTTTCATTTCGGCTGCATTTTTCTCCACCAAGGGTTTGCCATTATAACAGTATAGTGATTTTTGCTTTCTCTATCCTTCACAGTAGGTAATAAAGGTATTGCATTTCATCGGAAAATTGGACACCGAGATATAAAGGCGCCCTGAATAAAATAAAAACAAAAAATGAAAAATGTTAATGCAAACGACAAAACTTATAAAATGAGAATATCAAACTTGTTAAGTTCAGAATCCCCAAGGATGCGAGAAAACAGTTTAAAGGAAATCACCAAACCTATCTCTTCTTTTTAAGGAAAAATTTATAATAATAATACTAATAATAATACTAATACTAATAATAATAATAATAATAATAATAATAATAATAATAATAATAATAATAATAATAATAATAATAATAATAATAATAATAATAATAATAATAATAATAATAATAATAATAATAATAATAATAATAATAATAATAATAATAATAATAATAATAATAATAATAATAATAATAATAATAATAATAATAATAATAATAATACTAATAATAATACTAATAATAATACTAATAATAATACTAATAATAATAATAATACTAATAATAATACTAATAATAATACTAATACTAATACTAATACTAATAATAATAATAATAATAATAATAATAATAATAATAATACTAATAATAATAATAATACTAATAATAATAATAATAATAATAATAATAATAATAATAATAATAATAATAATAATAATAATAATAATAATAATAATAATAATAATAATAATAATAATAATAATAATAATAATAATAATAATAATAATAATAATAATAATAATAATAATAATAATAATAATAATAATAATAATAATAATAATAATAATAATAATAATAATAATAATAATAATAATAATAATAATAATAATAATAATAATAATAATAATAATAATAATAATAATAATAATAATAATAATAATAATAATAATAATAATAATAATAATAATAATAATAATAATAATAATAATAATAATAATAATAATAATAATAATAATAATAATAATAATAATAATAATAATAATAATAATAATAATAATAATAATAATAATAATAATAATAATAATAATAATAATAATAATAATAATAATAATAATAATAATAATAATAATAATAATAATAATAATAATAATAATAATAATAATAATAATAATAATAATAATAATAATAATAATAATAATAATAATAATAATAATAATAATAATAATAATAATAATAATAATAATAATAATAATAATAATAATAATAATAATAATAATAATAATAATAATAATAATAATAATTTATTTATTTAATCATTTCTCATACAATGCAATAGGTTTCGTCAGCAGGTCATTAAAATGAATCTACATTTAAGTTCACTTGTAGTGTATAAAAATTAAGTAACTTAATGCTACTTTTAACTCTAGTTTTAAAAGAACTTGCATTTACAGTTAGTCTTAGATTTAAAGGAAATTTATTGTATAATTTAACTCCAAGGTACAGATGAGAATCCAGAGATTTCTGTAAGCGAAATTTAGGAGGTACCATATTGTTTCTACCCCTAGTATCATGAGCATGTATATCAGAAAAAAGTGTCTCATCTGTTTTTGAAAATTAATGAAGTTCAAACATGCAAATATATACAGAGATGCTACAGTTAAAATACCAAATTCTTTAAAGATGGGTCCACAATGGTGGCAAGAAAAACAATTTTTTATTATTCTAAGAGCCTTCTTCTGGAGCAAAAGTACCTGGTTGGCTTCTCCACTGCTATCTCTTCTCACTCACTATCTTCAACCAAAGCTGATAAAGCGTCACAAAGATAAATCTCATCTTCAGCTAACTCCACTATTTTGTCGGTGTCACAGCAGTTTGTACATTTACGATTGCCACAACATTTCACTAAATTTCCTTCCAATACCTGCACATTACTTAATTTAGCACAACTTGAATGAAATATATTGTCACAATCACGGCACTTTGTTTTTCCATTAACTACTTTGGAGTGACACCTTTTACAGCTTTCAGCAGTCACGTCTTGAGCTTTGTAGCACAAGTAGAGCAGGAACGAGCAGCAGACACGACGACGACTGCACGTCTATGATATCTGTAATGTATAAGGGATACACAAAATCTCACCACAAAACGTAACTCGTGTAAAAACACAAAGGCATGTAAAATAATATTTTGTAGATCTAACTGTCTTCACGATATTCCTTCTTTTGGTTCAAAACGGTCATTTATGTCCTAGCCATGCATACAGAATGACATTTCAAAACCAGCAAATGGGTTTTAAAAGATGTGACTATACCTTAAGCCTAGTCTGTTCTCTTCCCGTTGTATCTCTAAGAAATGTGAAATAAAACCATTTTCAAACGTTTATCTCGTTCAAAGTAGATAAATTTAGTTAATATTAATATTTTATATTAGAGGGTTTACCTAAACATATTTTTACCGTAATACAGACTCTTCGGTTAGAAAACATGTAAAAAAGTAACTTTCTTTCTTACGTGTTCATTTACACTTTTCTTTGTTAATTTGAAATATTAAGGGAACCTCTATGTACTTCGGGGTATGTCTATTATTATCCAAACGTAGCTCATCCCTGTCAGTGATGTCTGAGAACATTATCATGCGAATTTCTAAAAGAGTTAATTGTACAGTCATTTCTTAGTACGAAGCTTTGTCAAGAGCCTTTGCTCACCGCTACTACATTGTTATGAGCCTGTTGATTTTAATAGCAAAGGAAGACTGCAGAGTCTTTTGCAGCCGCCGCACCCTCTGTCTAGCTCACGCGGAATTGTGTACCTCCGGCCAGGCTACGGTCACCCGTAGGGGGTTGCCTCATAAGTCCGAGGTCGTAAGTGGCGTATCCACTTCCATCCCGTCTTGACGTTGTGCTCAGCGGGGGGGGGGGCGGGGGGCTTTTTAAGAAATCAGGTATAACCCTAAGGAAAGAGCCCCGGAGTATCCATCGCTCCCGGGTAGAAGGAGGCCCGGGTCCTTGGTCCTACGGGTCCAGGACTATTGGGAGTAGAACATCTGCACATAACACATAACTGTTCGAACACTTACGGGATCCATCCCCTTCAGCTGCCGTGGTGCGAGAGCTGCGGACCCTTAGCTCTCGTGGTACCTCTGACGTTACCAGAGGAACCTGGGGCCGAAAATTTGAGCCCCTCCCTGAATGAGTTGTTCGGATTGGGTTAGACTCAAGGGGGCAGTGTGTTCTCGATACCTGTGGGCGATCAGGTACCTCCGGCCAGGTCTCGGCCGCACGGAGGGGGCAGAGCGATGTTGCCTAAAAGTCCCGGGTACTTAGCCTGCAAGGCTAGAAGGTGTGCTAGATCACCAGGTGGCCCCACCGAGGTTTTCGGTAGTGTTCCCTGCGGCGTTGACAAGCGTAAGCGGCATATCCACTTCCACCCGTTTTGGTCTTGTTGTCGATGGGGGTGGGCTAGACTCCAGATGTTGCGCTATGGAAAGAATCCAGGAGTCCTCCATCATCTCCCGGGTGATACTGAGGCGGAGTCTTTGGACTCTCGGGTAGACCTCGTTTTACATACATGTCCGAACACTGAAGCAGGTACCAGCGAGTTCTAGCATTTGGACTGGAAAGGTGTTCGAGGAAAGTAGACATGGGATCAGTTTGACATAGAGGTGAAATAAACTAAAAAAGCATATTAATCGATCTATAAAGACATCAGCCAACAGGAAATTGTTTCGAATTGTAGAATTAAAATCGGTCTAAGTCTAGTAAATTAAATAATTTCAATTAGTGTGAAGAGATATAAACTTAAGAAGAAAGGAATGGTTTCAAAATTTGAGTAACGAATCTGAAAGGAGAATCTGCTTCATTCTAAGTTTTAGATGAGTATGTGTGTATATATTTTGGCGGATGCACATATTTCGGGAATCAGCGAGCATTAAAATCAAAGAAAATTTCTTAATTCTTTCCAAAAGATGATTGGCATGTTGGTAGAGGAACTGGAGATACATGGGCAATTTCCTTCTTGAAGATAGATTAAATCTTGCCATCAAAGGCAATGTGTGTCTGTTTGTTCTTCTTCTTCCCTTATTTATTTTTATTTTGTATTGGTCTTTGAACTTCAATTAACAATTAAAAATACAGGTACCGCTAATGACCCATGTAGTGCTTATATAACAACTTTAATTACTCAATTCCAACAGAGGGGCCGTTTTTACACGAATGTTTTCAGATGCTGCTCAGTGATGTAACGCATTTGGCATGTGAAGTGAGTTTGTGAAAAACCTGATCTAAGAACCTGGCTTGTATTGTGCTTCATCGTCAAGTACTGACGAAATATGTTAAGATATTTTCAATATTAACTGTTTATACTTGCCTGTCCCTTCCACTTTCTTTGGTATCTGGTCATCCAACTAAATAAGCGTTCCTTTCACTTTTGATTTACCGTTTCATTTTGTCTACCTTATTCAGCAAGCACTTCTGCTACATAGTCTGATTGAGAATGTGACGTCACAAGGTCTCGTCTTTCGGGCTTCAAACCATTTCTTATTCTGCCTTTGTTTTTTGGTAATTTACGTCATCCAACATTGAGTCATATCGGACGATGAATGGAATGGATGAAATGATGCTCAAATGAGTCCAGAATCAATGGAGCTTAGAGTTACCCGACATTCTTCTTTCAGGATAAGGGAAAATACCGCAAAAGACCTTATCCAGGTAACTCACCCTAACCGAGATTCGAACTGGGGACCCCTTGAACATGAGGCAGACATGCTACCATCTACGCAACCGAGGCGGGCTTTTGTCTTTTTACTACGAAGATTTTGGTCCTAAGAAGTTTCCTAATTACATATATATTGTATCGTTTTAATGGTGCATTTTTGAGTGGAGTTTAACAAATTTGTTATTTTTAATTTATTAATTTAATTTATTTTATTTTGTTCCATAATATTACTACAGTATTACATTGCCTAAGTATGCTAATATTCAAGTTGTCACATTTTTTTCCATTTATCAACATTTTACTCACGCAAGCCCTTTGCCTTTCATTGTCACAGATTTTTGTTGTTGACAGACACTTTCACACCATATCGCATTCTGTACGTATTATGAGAATAGCTGGAAGTTGCTCTAAGCCTTTAGAATGAAGTGTGGTTACCTACGACTGCAGTGAAACATCTGCAGCCATGGCAACGAATTAGAGAACAACTGAGTGCATATCTTGACGTTGGCCGAATGACACCAACTCGAGAACGGATTAACGCTGCTATCTTCGCCGTGCAGACATGGCGACACTGTAATTGCGACGTCATTTTCCTGTGCTGCTGACGTATTATAATTAATACTCTTCTTCAAACTGATGAATACTTATCCTCTACTCGCCGCTTTCCCAAAAGAGAGAAGGACGAACACAAAAAAGGACGGAAAGAAAGAAAGAGTTACAAAATGAGTTGAGCCTAAGAAACATTGAACATTAAGCTTATTGGCATTATTAACTGTTAGAAGGAGAGAACGTTTCTCTCTTTCTCTTTCAATTTCTTTCATTATTTTAAGTATGGAGACGGGAAGGTCCTTATCTCCATCTACTATTCTGCTTGAAGTTCTTAATTAATACTCCAAGTAGCGTTTCCTTTCTTGAAAAAGGAGATGGGAAGAACAGAAATCTCAAGATTGTTACAAAAAGCAGGAGACAAATGAAACGGAATTCTGTTTCTTAGTGCTTCTGAAGGGGGCGAGTGGGGTAGGGGGATGTTAAACACGGTAGGACCCAAGTGTTTGCGCTCTTATATCCCTTCTCTGATAGTCACGGTGGTGGTGGTGGTTGTGACGACAGTGATTCTATATCTGTTTTCAGTTCTGGCGTCATTTCATCAACGTCTATCTCCTTCTGGATATGTTTTGGCTGCACTTTGTGCCTACGTCACTCAGTCATTCCGCATCAGAAGGCAGGACATTTTAAAATAGCTTTAAGTGATGAATCTTTGGTGTTGTACATGTTTATACTTAATTTGGAAGAACAATTTTCTATAATTTATCTTAAAAGGCAAGAATCCATAGTAAATTAAGAAGCGTGCCGCCGAGTATATTTTAAAATGATTAGTTTATTTTAAATGAAAATTTGATATCGTGTATATTGCATCAATAACGCAGGACCTAAAATATAACCTCCATAGAATTATCAACTCTGCATTTCAAAATATAATAAGTATTATAAACTTGAAACTTGTATAACATACTTTAAATATTTATCTGATCACAATAAAACCTGTCAATATTTTCTGCGGCATTACTCAGAACTAAGTCAACACAATAAACTGTTGATTTATAAACAAGTGCTGAAACCTGTATGGACGTAAGGTATACCCCTAAGTAGTTGCACCAAGAAATTTCAGAATAAGGTTCTAAGGGCTATAGTAAAAGCACATTGGTATGTACGCAATGACAATGTCCACAAGGACTTTAATATAGAATTTTTCAGTGAAGAAATTAAAGCTGAAAATACGAGGTACTGCGTATGCTAGCAAACAGCAACAGAGTACGAAGACTAAAAGGAACCATGCCCTTGGACTTAGTGTGTTAAAAACAATGCGATGAGGCTATAATAATAGAAGTACTCATAGGAGTAATATCCATTAAACGTGATTATATAAAGTCGAGACTAAAGAATTAGATAAGTGTAAAACTTTGTTCTAGTTATTGTAAAAGAATCTTCTTAAAGTTTAGTTCAATAGACAATAATTATTAAAGTCGCTAATCATAAATTTCGTTTGGCTCTCACTTAGGCGGCCGGGGTTCAATCCCAGGTGACCGCAAATAGAGATTTGTCGTAGAAATCACAGCGCTGGGGTGTTTTCTTCGGGAACTCCGGTTTCCCCCACCACCATTCCACCAGTTGCTCCATTATCATTACTCACTTCACCCTCATTCCGTTGAGCTACTTCCCTCACTCTCATTCCGGGGACCGGGCTGATCACCCATCCCTCAAGTTCTCTCTATGATCCATAGTTATGGGTTTCACCCTGCGTCTAACATGCCACAAAGGATAGAGGACCATAAATGAACAGAAACTGCGCCCTATATCAAGAGAAGAAGAACATAATTAGATGCTTTTACTTATGAAATCCTTGTATATAACAACTTTTCTCACAGCTTTTATCGTTTAAATTTTTGAGGTGTTTTCTGTGAAATTAAATGTAAACCAAGAGAACATTTTTGATAAATTATACTACCTGGAAAAGGAATCCCAAAAGGTCTTAGTTTAGAATGACTATTTCACACATACATCACAATCCTCGTATAGACCAGTCAAGTACGAGTACTAGGATTCGTCAGATACCAACCAATCGCTGATTTCTAAATCGATAAGTGTACACCAGGCACAATTATCACATGTTACTCTACTGTTGGGTATAACGATCACATGAAGAGGTTATGTTACTTTATTATTTTCTTATAACCAATGAGCGCCACCTGACGGCCTTAAGACCAAAGTTGCTTTTACCAGTGTTAACCTGTGCACGGCCTGTAGGAATTATTAGTGTTTTATGCTGTGACTTGTGAGGTTAACTTTAATTCATTTGCTTATGCAGACCTATATGATTTGGGAATCAAATAAGTTGTTTTATTGATTAGTGGTTTTGAACTTCGTCGCTCGTGATTTATTGGTGACATTACCTATGAAAACATGTTAAATAAAGATATTAGTTTATAAGAAGTACTAACTACTAATGTATTTTATGTGAGTTGATATTGCCAAGTACTCCTGAGCGCTTAGGCTGTATATAGAACCCGCCTCTGTGTTGTGCGAGTAGTGTACCTGCCTCATGTACAAAGTGCCTGCCGCGTGTTCGAATCTCAGTGAGAGTGAGTTATCTGTATATGGGTTTTTTTCGGGTTTTTTCATTATCCTGAAAGATTAATGTTGGCTAATGTAAAACGCTATGGACTGTGGGCTAATTTGAGCATTATTGTAGCTATTTCATTCATTGTCCAATATGACCTATGCTGGAGGAGTTCAACATAGAAAAGTGTCGCTAACCTTTACTATAAGTGGATGATTTCCGATCCAATATACCTGAAAATATTAGATAAGGCACAACCTTTTTAAGTCAGTCCTGCCTTCTTGTTGCCTACACCAAGAAGTGTATTCCAAAATTTCTATTTACTTACCTTATTATTAATTGCAAAAGTTTGTTACGTATTTCACTTACTACTAACAAACATTTAAAGTAAATTAATACACAAGAAACTAAAACAAATTGCGATTAAATTATAACAGGGAAAGACAGGTAATGGCGGTGTGACGACAGCTCCGTCACTCTAACTGCCAAATATGCCCCCGAAAGGCAGGTTAGCGTGTGACGTCAGCGCGCTGATTTCTTCTGCCCAGAAGGAAGGAAACAGTTTGATGTTTTGGCGTTCCGACAGCGTAGGAAAGACAGGAAACGTATCGGGTATTAATAATATGTACAACTTACATCTTGGATGTTGTAATATTAATGCTGACTCCTTTAATTACACAATAGCTGCACAGTTACACTTTAGCTCTGTGCTATGAGAAAATACATAAAACTTCAACTCGTATTTAATCTGAAGGTCAGGCATGTTATAAAGTAAATAAAATAAAACATAAAGTAATTTTCTCTGCAGTTTAGAGGAGACCCATTCAGAAAAAAATTAAATGGATATTTTCCGACACTTTCTGTTTCGCTTTTCTTTAACTAATTCATCAATGTCAGGCGTAATGTCTGGGAAATTTGTAATCGTAGGTTGCAGGTTAGATTGTGATACGACAAGGTACTTAGGAGTTGGGACTTAGCTAATTTCATCAGAGGAAAAAAAATGTTTAACATATATCGAGCCAAACATACACAGTGCGCATGCGGCTCGTGAATACAACCTCTGAAATCTTGTTTGGTGGCATTCTTGTAAAAATTAGACAAATTTTTCTTCTATGTACATTTGTCTAATAAATCGTCACATTTTCATTTGGTACGTGACAGCTACATTGTTTTCACCGAGTACGCTACACCTGACTGAACCCTCAGATTCTGTTCTCACAGTGTCATTCGTATATAGGCAACTTGTACTACACTGCTCTTGCCTGACGTCACACGCACCTGAAGTCTCGCTCCCGCCTGAAATACGTCACTACCCTCGAAGCTGTCTTCCTCTGAACTATAATTTAATAAAAATCTATAATTTAGTCCGGAAAACCTGTATCCACACTAGCTTCAATCGACTTATGATATAAGCCCTTACACCCCACTCACACACTCGATTGATATCGGGCAGAAATCTATTCGTACTGAGTATACAATAAAATATTCCAGTTTTTATGTATTGCAATTTCCAAAGAAACCTATCTGGAAATGTTTTCATGTATCCATATTGTAATTATTTTTGTTCCTAATAGTTGTGAATACCTTAGTAATTCATTTATGTGTCACAAGTACACTTAATTAGATACTTTGTACTTTCTCACATCTCTGTTGGTCACCTCTGGTGAATAGAGAGGTTCATGTGAGTACAATACTCGTATAATATTTTGCTTTTTAACTCTTTGACAAAAATATACTTTACACCTGCTAGAGCACCGTGTACCGCTACACGTCATTCTATCACCCCGTGTGCTGGACGCGACACCTCTAGGCCATGGACCACACTTTCTTGCTGTTCTAAACAGGAAAGTGGCTCAACAGGCAACACTAGATTCATACAAAAAAGAAGTGAGTGCTGTGTAACAGCTTTTACACTGCAAGTGGAAGTGGGGTGGGAACTGTTGGGTATTTTCCAGACCGTGTTGCCAAGCGCTAGATGGCAGTAGCAGCGCCTGGTGCGGTATTCTCATTACTGGCTGCGTTCAGAAACTTCTAATGTTCAACTGTGTTTATAAATGAGAAGGCAAAGTATCTCTCCACAACGTACTCCATGAAAAAAAAAAAGAAAGAAAACGATTTAATCCTTCAACTAATTAATTTATACTGGGCTTTCATTTACAAACTTTGCAGCCGAAATAACTGCTTATTTAAATTTAAGTTTAGCAAAATAACGTCAGTTTAGGTTGTTTTAAGTTTAAAGCCACCCTTATTTTGAAATTCTAAATAGGAGAATGGTTTTACTCTTACTCCTGTGTGCTTCAATTCCTCATTACTTTTCCTATAGTTAGTTTTTGTTGCCTTCTGAACACGTGGGAAACTTCAAGGTTTATAAACAAAATAATAAATTATTTGATAGTATATAGGCATAGTGTATTTAATTATGTACAGTATATTAAGACATCTGATGATCCTGCATTGTTTCCTGTTGTGACATAGCCTATTTCGGAATTAATTCATAACATATTACTGACTTACCTTTGTTCTGGATACCTTTATTGAAACCTCAAGAACATTGATTTTCTTTACCAAAGATGCAAACGAAAGAAAAATACAGAAGAGCTTATTTAGGATCTAATAAATGTTTTTTAAATATTTCAGTTCTGAAAAGACAAAAAGTCAGTATCTGACATATCCGCCACGATAGACCACGTCCTTAAATCGACGTAAAGCAAATAGGATGAACGCATAAACAGTTTGAGTGGCATGAATAACGTGAGGTTGATAATAGACATTTCATCTGGTATTGAATTAAGGGGTAAGATGCAAATATAGCACAGTGTTCCTTCATGTCATACTGGTTGAGTCAAAGGTATGGAACGAGGTGTGTAACGTCGTTATTGCAACTCTATGGAGCGATATATTTTAGAAAATCTGTAAGATATCAACATGCCCAAACATTACTATGGTTACAAGTTAATGGTTTGAGTTCTTTCTTTAAAATATCAACATTTCTTTTTACTGCGCTCCTCCAGTCCCAAAGTTTCATAATGTACAAACAAATACCCTTTCAAACAGCAATTTAAATTCATTAGAATCTTTCTGCATGTGTACTGAACAAAAGAAAACACATCATTACTTCAAACTGAGTAGGTTATGAATTAAACAATACAGTAGGTTACTTCAATACGTGGCTTTGGATTGAACAAATAAAGACAAAAGCTAAACTAATGACTACAATGCTTACTTCATTGCAAAATCTTCCTGGCACAACTTACAGAAATATAACGAATTGAAATACTAAAAATAATCAGATATTGGGGTAGCAGGACGACCCAAGTAAAGATTTGTGTCTTGTTTAACGAAATGCATCCAGAATGAAGGACTATACATTGCAATAAGGCAAAAGTGTTAAAAATAAGGCAAAAGTGTTAAAAATTGCAGTTCAAAAAGCATCTACCTGTACTTTGCAGAACCTCAGGGCCAGAAAACAAATTTGTCACCATAAAAGTCACGTCCTATTCACAAACATAATATTATGAAAACCTCTTGATATGCTACAGATTTTTTAAAACAATATCGCTTCACAAAACTATAACAACAAAGTTACAAGCATATTTCCATACTACTTACCCCGTGTAACAATACAGATAACCTTCATAGAAAAGGGGACACGTCCTGATTAACGTCTTCAGTTAATAAAATATTATGTGTATGTTTAATTATGTAGATGAATTAGTAGTGGGTACAAAATAAGACAGAATATTAGCAACATATTATTTAAGATAGCCTGGCCTATTTCTTAAAGCTATCACAGTAGTCAATAATTCGTTAACTTTCATTCAAAATATTTCTGTTGTAAGAATGGTTTCCCTTTGAGGTCAACAAGACAGTGTATGGATAAAAGCTGAAATATGAATCGGTCTTATTTATGTGAAAGGGGAAAATCTCAACTTTATGTGACGATATCTTCTTGCTAGTTGCCATGAATGGGTGAGTGACCAACCTCATCCAACTAAATCCATTCGAAGAGAATGTGGAAGAAATTTGAGCCAGTTATTCCGCTGACAAATCACTAGAGATTGGTTTTCCTAAAAATTGGTTCCTGGAGTTATTTCAGATCGCTGATTTGGGTCAGCACTTCACTCTTACTACCACTTCTGATTCGTCGACAATGTACATGGCATTGGAAAGACTATTTTTTCCCGAGATATTATAGCCTGACCTTTTAAAATAAAATGTCGAGTACAAAACGTCATGAATGTCATTTTATTTCTAGAACGGTGTCAGATATAGTCAGATGCATTGGTTCTCATAGCATCAGAGCTGTATTAAAACCGAGATGGTTGTTTCCCAATTGCTAGAATTGGTCATGTTCATAAGCGAGTTCAGGTTTTAAAGGATAAAGAAATTGCATAGCAATAATTGCAGTGCAAGCTTACTAAGAAGGCAGAATGGACAGAACTCCGAAAGTTTGTAAAGAAATAACAGAAGTCAAAGATAGTGCCCACTCCTGTCAGTTAACAGAAGTAGAAACAAAGCACATACTAAACAAGTACGCAAAGAGAAAGGCACAAGGAAAGAATAAAGAAGCAAAAGGTATACTCGATGGATCTTAATTTCTATCGTGATAATCACACAGTAGTTGAAGGCATTCTCTGGATTTACACACTCGCCATGGCAACTATGTAAACCCGCATAACTAGAAGTGTACCAGGAAGTACAAAAATGCACTACAAGTGCATGAATCATTTCAATTTTAAGTGCTTAATAACGAAAACTCTGACGATCAATCGTATTACACCTACGCCAAGAGGCAGAATTGGCAAGCGCACACTCTCTTTACACTTCAAGATCTCAACGGCAAAGAATTCGATCCATAGCCAACAATTAGTTAAAATACTCATCTTATTTCATGGGACACTAACGTCTCAATCTTCCAGAGAGTATTCTTTTGGTAAAAATATCGGGAGGTTAACCTGAAGTTACGCCTACCAATCTAACCTCAATATTATCATTAGTACCGCATCGAATACATGTGTTTCTCTGTAATTTTCTCCGCAGTATTGGCCCATAAAAATGTGATATGCCATTGTTACTCACATATCTCTAATGTAATACAAAACAAAGCTTTCTTTTCGATTTTACGAATATAATGATAACATCTGTATTTAATCCTGTACTAACTTGGTTTACTTTTATAGATAAACCGTTGTCTGTATGTTGACAAAGGTCCTTTTCTCGCGTCACACTTACATAAACTGTGGATCACGCAGTAGGATAAATGAAATAGTGACATGATGTTTAGGTACTCTATTAAGGGATATCATACAAATTATCCCAACCAAATAAAAATAATACCACATATACTGCTGTGAAAATTTTATTGGCGTCTAAATTTATGGAATAAACTTTGCATAGTGTGACTTTGTGAGTTCGTAGAATTAAAAGTCGAATTTGCAGAAATTCAAATCGTTCTTTACTTCAGTAGAAGTATACTCACAGTAGCAGTATTACATCACATACACAATCACGATCTACCAAGGTCGATTACCACAACAGCGTTCTGATTACACCTGTTTACAACATCAACTCTCGTTACAACATCTGTTCACTACTTACTACTACTGCTCTGTTTGCGACTGACAATTGGTGAGTCGTCTCTTCCTTAAATTCGTCAACTGATAATTCCAGACTGTTCCAGAACAATAAAGAAACCAAATAATCTCTATCAATCAAGATGTCACCAGAAATTTCCATTTGTCTCAGTTTGTTTGTTTCGGCATACCTTTATCTGCATGCTATCTTTATCACTTCCTTTGTGTAAACAAGGCCGCGCCGTGGCTCAGTGGTCAGACCGCTTGGCTCTCAGCAAGGTGGCCCAGGTTCGATCCCAGGCGACCGCAAAGTGAGATTTGTGGTGGACAACACGGCGCTGGGGCGGGTTTTCTCCGAGACCTCCGGTTTCCCCCGCCATCTCATTCCACCGGTGCTCCATCTTCATCTCATCTACCATCAGTGTCACCGCCTGCGGTGCCGTATGTAGTAAAAGCGGGCGTTAAACACTACACACACAAAACACTACACACCTTTGTGTAAACAAGCCGCGTTATCGCTCCGTGCGAAACTTTTATGCGCGTCGTCACGACAATATCATATATTTAGTTAATTGCTCTTTAAATAAGGGTACCGGACTTTCAAATTGCAGTAAAACGTTATTAAATAGCAAATTACCTTGGTTTCTAGAGAATTTAAGAGTTGTAAGAGAAACAGTTAAATTATTTCTAACCATTAACTAAAAGACGTTCAAAACCAATAAATTGTATTTATTTTATTGGACCTATCTATCACAAAATTTTATTGCTCCTTATTAATTCCTTAAGCACCAATAAGAAAATTACATAAAGATTTAGGAATGTCGGAACGCCCACAGAGCACATTGTTAAAACAGGCTGCCATCTTGTGAATCCGCAACCCCAAATCACCTTTTTTTTTTTTTTTTTTTTTTTTTTTTTTTTTTTAAACTCTTCCAACATTAAGTCATACCGGACGATGAATGAAATGGTTTAAATGCTCGAAATAGTCAAGTGAGCCCAGGGTCCAAGCGTAGAACTTGAGTTACCGAAATTCATCTTCCAGAATAAGGAAATAGCCCGGAAAAATCATATTTGGATAACTCGCCCTGATCAAGAATCGAGCTCAGGACCCCACGCAGACACGCTATCACCTGTGCTACAATGGCGGATCCAGATCAACAGGAAACAATTCCCAGTGCAAGCGCCATTGACTTTAGTGCTCCCTTTGTGAACCTCAAAAAAACACTAATGCTGATGAATTTTGGATCATATTATTTTCATCTCGCAAATGTTTACTACTTCTTTCAATATTTAAAAGGGTGAATTAAAAGCAAAATTGTCTTGAAATGAGACGTCTGGGTGACATTGCGCCTTCACCCGGACTTGATGTAGACCTCATCATGACATGGGGTTCCTTCAAAATGAAATCTGAGAGCTGGAGACGTCGTCAAAACCGAGGAGTACTGCTAGGGTTTCTTCCATTGAGGATGTGATATCTAGATGGGCGTTCTGCCAGACACACACATTTCCCCCTCTTCTACCTAGACACTAGAATCGCCCTTAACCGCGACCCATGTATATATATCACCTCCAAGAGAATATTTTCGATTTCTTCTCTCCCTCTCTCCACATCCATCAGCATCAACGTTTCTTTCCTTCTTTCTTTTCTTTGCCTATGTCTTCAAGTCCTCCCCTAGTGCCTTCGCTTGACTGACGTATATAAAACCAGCACTTTATTTTTCCCCACCCACTTCCCACAGCGCTGCGCCAAAACTAACCTCTTCAATACTGTCCACGCTGCAGAAATTTCAATACATGTCACACGGAGAGTTGCAGGGGAATGTTGACAACCGGGCGGACGTTTTGCCTGCAGTTCGACGGGCTTTTGTTTCCAAATAAATAAAATATGTAGTGTGCATTGCACTGTTTCACTGAAGTAGCACAGCTTGTGATTAAGTACTACAGATTTGCTTCTGCAAATACTGTCTTCAGTTTCTCAGAATATTAGTGCACATGACTTCAGTCATTCTGTTATATTGGAGAACAACTTTTTATTAAAATTAAAGATTATATATAAAAGCAGATTAAAAGATATTAATCTAAAGTAATTTTTATATTAATTCTCAGATATCTGTTATGTACAGGGGCCAGAGTAACTCAGTAGTTTCGTTTGAGACTGCTGGGCTGTGACCCTTGGTTCTTTTCCGGTACAGCTGTGGCGATTTTAAATCGACTATTTACCTGTATCTACTTTATGTGAAATATCTTCAAGCGCCAAGGTGGTTTAACGTCTACAGTAAACCATATACAGCTTTTCATTAAACCACAGAGGACAACATCTAAAAACTACAACAGTTCATTATAAATTGTTCCAAATTAGGGAATCAGAATTTGGTTACATTCATGACCAAAGAGGTGGCCATTTGTATCGAAAGTCGATTTCTTTACTAATAGCCTCACTGGATTCAAGAACAATGAAAATGGAATCCGACATTCCGAGACATGTTCCATTAGATAAAATATAATATGCAGGCCAAGAACAGAAAGGTCTAATGCTACCAAAGGTGAATTATATTCTGCAATAGTAACGTTTTGCCTTTAGTTTTGGGTTATTCACAGAAGATTTAAAGTAGACAGGAATTCGATATCTGACAATATCTCAAAAATACGATATAAAATTGTTACGTACTTCTTTAGAATATTTGGAGTAATATAATTCTTTGATACCTCAGGAGACTTTGGCTCAAGTATAAAATTTGATACTATAGAGCAAATAATCATTAACTGTTTTCGCTCCTTCGCACACACACAGCACACACAACTACGCTTACATTTTACCTCTTCCTAAAGGTTGTCTTTGGCTTTATGAGATATCAAAATATTTATTTGTAATCGAAACTTCAAATATGTGCCTGTACGGAAACGCTTTCACTTTGTTAGATGACTGAGAAAGTCTGGACCGGGTGAGCAATAATTAATATTGTTTTTTAATAAAAATTATCATATTATATTGTATTATGTTACGTATTGCATTCTGGAAATATTTTATACATCTGAGCAGCAAATAATATTAAAAAGAAGATATCCAGTATTATTTTGATTTTAAAACAACTGTTTACATTACAGGTAAAAATATAACTAACTCAATAATTGTGAATATTTACAAATAACTTGATTTTATTAATAATATATAGGGGAAACAACTTAATGACAGTTTCCAAGCTAACCGACATTGTACTGTCAACCTTACAAGGTTAGTAATTTGAACTCACTCAGTGAATCAAATTCTGGTTTGAAATATTACTAATTGTTTCAGTAGCTTTCCAGGATTAAATATTGCATCTAGTACTGTTTCAAATGATAAATTGTGTTATTTAAAGGTGTAGAATATGTGAGTAAGCAATGAAACGTACATGGAACATAACGGACTGTATTAAACTAAGGAACATTTGCTTTAAATTCAACAATTGTCGCCCTGAAAGGTAATGTGGTTTTATAGGTGTTTGTTCATATTGATGTAAACTCAACAAACGGAATGTCACTAAAGTAACCAGAGGTGTATATATGAATGGTACAAATTTAACACCTTGCCTTGCCTATCCTCCTTGCAAATGCTACTCTGGCCGTCATATATTCCAGATAAATCCTATTAAACACATGAGTTTACTGATGGCCTAGAAATCTCGTTGGTATTGCCTATAATTATCATCTGTGGCCACAACGGCTTCTTAAAAGCCCAAAATAGAGATTCAAATAGTCATACATTGTTCTTTTTTTAGTGGGGAAGAAATATGAAAGTATTTTCTGTCACATTTCATAAATAGTTTTATTCTACAGTTACTAAATGTGGTAGTAAAACAGTGCATTATGTAAATATATCCTTAAGAGAAGGTGTTATGGTTTAACATACTACTGCAGAGAGACCGAAAGCTCTTGGGTGAAATACAGGAGTCAAATTTAGTTTGCTAACTTTGGTCTGCAAATAACCTTCATGGAACAGACAGAAACAGCACTTAGCTTCAGAAATGAGATAAGCATCAGAGAATCGTCTACTGAGAAGAGAGTGTACTTCATTGTAACAAAATGTCTGAAGGGTGAAGACCACCGGAAACATCACGCTAAAAATACCGTCTTTGGAATGGACGTTGAACACGTAACACGAAAAGAAGAATGAAAAACTTTTGTGAATGAACTCAGTAACATGAATTTGAGGCGATATACAGGTACATAAATTTGTAACCGTCATTCCACATGATAAAGATACAGAATGTTTCTGTAATAGATGTTCATTGTTTACTGACAAAATTATTACGTTAGAATTTTTATCTTCCGATATTTCACCAATTTCAAGGAAACAATTCATTTGACATTCATCCCCTTTGGTCATATATTAAACTGTTCTACAGAGTTTCATTTATGAAAGTTTTTAGATATTACTTTTGTCCTATAATATTAATGAAATAATCATGTTTAAGTAGCAATTAATTACAAAGTGTCACAGTTCTAACACTGATCAGACAGGCATACGTACTGACAATTCATACAAAAATCATATACGTGATCAATTTCCATTTTTAAACATATTTAGTTGTCAATATTGCTTTTTGCAGTTTTCCATTTTTATAAATATAAATATTGATTTATGTTTTTGTACCTGAAAAATACTTTAAAGCAGTTGTGCTCATTTATAGCCATTTTTACATAAATTTTCACTTCACCATGTCTAAGTTTCTTTACATTCGGAGACTGTATCCTACGTAATGGACATTCTCGTTGTATCTACTCATTTCTTTGCCCTTAATGTAATCTCTTTTTTTCCCTTTACCAATGCTGTCTACATGTATTAATTCCCTCAGTCTTTCCTTTTGCAGTATGTATTTCTTCCAGTGAATGTGTGAACAGGCTATTAGAAAAGCAACTAATGGAACAATTAAAAGCAAAAAATGAAATAAAATAAAATAATAAATGAAATAAAAATAATAAATAAATTGGGTACGGGTAAGGACTCCAGAGACAGCCTTACTCAGGGAGTAGCGCCTCTGCTCACGTGAGCTTATAGGCCCTCTGACCCGGAGTTAGTACCTTGCAGGGGTCCCGTCCACAGGGAAATGTGGGGGATGGATTTGAGTTGCTAAGCCCTGGAGAAGGCAATCAGTCTAGGAGGAGTTAACTCAAATCAAACCCCTGCTCTTCCAGGTAAGCAGGTTGTGCAGCCAAAATAGTGACCATTTCTGAAATGCAAATTAGCAGATTAAAAATTCAAAAACTAAACATGAAAATGAACATATAATATGATTAAATATAAATTCCCGTTTAACGTTAGTCAAAACATGGAACAACCCGTAGAGAAAAACAATGAGGTTTTACCTAGAGAAGTTGAAAACTGAAATTTACATTTGCTGTGATAATTTTATGAGCAAAATTAACAAATAAAATAATAAAATATGTTCTCATAAGATTGATACGTTCTTCTTGAATCACATTGCTGTGGATGTATGTGCGTCAAACAGTGGTAATAGCAAAAAATGTTCCACAACTTCTATATAAAATCTGTATGCTTCTTACCTTCATGGCTTCTTGGAAATAAGAAAAACGAAATATAATCATTCTTTTCAAAAATTTGTATTTGTAACAAAATGCTGAGACATTACTGTAGGTAATATCACAGGTGAAATTTCAAATAATTTCAGAAGTAATCTCAATATTGCATGTGCGCTATGGATAATATTTTAGGAATAAAGTAGCTCGGAATAATGTTATTTTTATAAAATCTATGAAGTGAAAGTATTTATATTTAAAACGTGTTTGAAAACTACTTATGCCATCGAGCTGATTGATTTTTGTGGTATATGAAGGTGTATTTAAAGGCAAAAATCCTTTTTCAGAAGGAAATGTATAGTTATAAAATATGGTAGGCTATATATGAATACTAATTTTGCTTTTATTGTTGCTGGTTTCCATAATCTAATCAAATTAAGTTAACAATGGACTTCGAGAACGTTAATATGTGTTTCAAATGATATATTAAATGAAACAAAAGAGTTAGTTAAGGTTTTAGTAACGTAATGTGGAAACGAGTGTTCCTATTGGCAATGATATAAATACTGGTAATGTTACTGCTTATAATTTATTTGGAGGTATTAACTTCTGTGTTAATGTACAACAAATTCGCTATTATGTAGTTAAATTCAGATGTTTGATGTTGCTGTTAAAAGGTTAGAGTAAATTTGTAGTTGTCTACCTTTTATTTATTTACGTTACCCCACCCGTTACCGGAGCAACGAGTGAATTTTGTTTACTTTATCCCACTTGATCTAATAACTAACTTTCTTGCATCATTTCTCCATAGCAACGGTGTCTATCACTAGTATCTGTACGCTAAAATATTTTAATCGTTCTTCCCTCTACGCCGAAATGGCAGAACCTCCTCTGCAGTATTGGCGGGAGATTTTGCTAGCGAATTATGACTCTGGGTTAAACAGTATGCCTTCGCATCCTACATTTGGACCATTTTTCGATGCCTCATTTGACGTCCATTACAGGAACACCCGGCTGAGTCCTAAGCCGCCAGGTTTTCTCTTCCGGGAGCTTCTTAGGAGGCACGCACTCGAGATTCCTAGGATGCTTCTTAGGGGCGAACGAGTGTATCCTCCTTGGTTGCGTGCAGCATCCCCCGTCGATCTTGGGATGACGGAGTACCGGAAGGCTGTGACACCCACAAATACCGTCCGCCGTTTATTTTTAGAATTTTTATCTTGCTATAAATATTTTATCGTAATTTATACACATGGATCCAAAAGCTCTACTGGTGTTGGATGTGCCTATGTCCATGGGGCCGAACCATATACGGTCTCCATGGCAGCACCTCCATCTACAATGCCGAGCTTTATGCCAGATACCGAGCCATTCTGCATGTTCGCCTAATCCTCAGTGATTCCCTTAGCGCCCTTCAGAGCCTTCGTGAGCTGTACAACTCCCATCCTCTTGTACAGCGTATCCAGGACACCCTCCACGTTCTATACGCCACTGGCGTCAGCATGGTATGTGCATGGATTCCTGGACACGAGAGCTTGCTTGGGAATGAACTGGCGGATTCGGCAGCTTAGGCGGCGACCACAGAGCCCAGGATAAGGATTCTATTTTTAACCTCGGAAGACTTAAGTTTCGTCATGCGGAGAGCAGTACTATCGTGCTGGCGGGACGATTGGTCTGCTCTCCGTAAAATCAAACTTAGAACGATAAAGGCACTTCCGATTCCCTGGGCGACTTCCTCCCATGCTTCTCGCCGGGAGGAAATCATTATTGCTCGGTTACGCATTGGCCACTGCTTTTTTAGCCATCGTTATCTTTTACAAAGGAGCGATGCTCTCTCAGTCCGCCACATTCTTTTAGTGTGCCCTAACCTGGAGCGTCATCGCTGCCGGTCTCTTCAGCTGCCGGCCAGCTTGAAAGACGTACTGGCGGACGACCAGCAAGCGGTGGCCAAAGTTTTTGGATTTTTATCCAATGCTGATTTTATCATACAGCCAGATATCTATTTTTACCTTTTAACTTTTTACCTTTTTTAAACGTTGACTTATTACGTATACGTATATTTTAGTCATGACTGTATTGCTAACGACAGTTTTTAGGCAAGTTTTAGTTTATTTTTAGAAGGCTTTGTCTTTTAGAGGCGCTGATGATCGCGCTGTCGAGCGCACGAAATCACAATCATCATCATCATCATCATCATCATCATCATCATCATCATCATCATCATCATCATCATCATCATCATCATCATCATCATCATCATCATCATCATCATCATCATCATCATCATCATCATCATCATCATCATCATCATCATCATCATCATCATCATCATCATCATCATCATCATCATCATCATCATCATCATGGTTCTTCCCTACTTGCTTTATAGTATTGTACATAACGGTGACAATTACAAAGTAAATTACATTTTAATTTCTTACAGTCATCCAAAATACAATTTACATACAGATAATTCTTTCTGTCCAACTCTAAAATCTGCTATTTTATTTCGGTTTTTCCACAATTAGAAACAAATTATGCATTGTCAAAAATATTTAAAGGAAAATGTATGTGAAGCAGGTATTATTGCATCACAATTTCAAGGAGTTACATATTACGTATATTTGAAGTAATAATGATATCAAACCACGATTTCTCGCACATAAACACTGATAGTGAATAGCTCTTTTGAATTTCATTGCCGCTGTTTAAATTTTAGATACTACAAATACATTAATATTGTATATATTGTAGGCAAACTTTCCATTCTTTGGCAAATAATTTGACATTCCATTTTTATTAACTCTTTAGTAATATTTACTAATTCATCACCAGCATACTGTTATAAATCTTACTTATCTTGACAGTTATCGACAATTTAAACTTATATGAAGGAATTATAAGCCTGAGCTTCATAAAACCGTTCAAGGTTTAAGCTCTCCTCGTGTTACTACGCTGCTTTTTACATTAATTATGCATAGAGTTTAATAGATATAGATGTTATTTATTGGAATTATTTATATAAACATTTATCTCTCCAATATTTCTATATAAAATTATTAAACTTACAAGACGATAGCTTCCTGTCAAAACTTTGTGGCAAGACACAGCAATGGCCGCCATCAGTTATGTACTGAATTTTAGCCAATTTAAAACGACAGTGCCAAACGGAATAATTACAAAATTGAAATACTTTGATGAGTTCACTTGAGCAGCCGATCTTGCTAAGTTTCTAATTTAATTGGATTTTGTTTCAATGCTGTAAGCTGCATAATTTCCGTATAAACGACGTTGAATCGAGTAAATCATTCTGCTAAGCCTATAGAAGGATTTCCTAAACGCTACTCGCCAATATGATTACGTCACATGAATAATATAGTTGCTGTAGAGAATCATCAAAACTTTACAGTTAAAATAAAGGGTATGTGAGCTTCAGTGTTCCAAAATCTAACTTTACGAAGTTACGGTACTGTCGTAACATTTTTGAAGAATTAAATTATTCCAGAACGTTGAAATCTCTAATTATTGTTAGTATAGTATAGCTAAACGGAGTAAATGAATAGTTCATTAGGAACTACTTTAATGAGGTACATTAGATTTTATTCCTATTTTTATGTGAACATTTAGAGCGATGGAACCGAGTACTCGGGTATTTCAGAACCACTTTAATTCCAAGTTGTCCTCAGTTTCAGTGCTTTAGATTGTTGGAGGAGGAGTTGTCTCGCAACACTTTTTCTATAACATTTGACTATCACAGAGGCAAGAACTGGAAGCACCCAAGAGAAGAAGAAACAGAAAAGCGAGACGTAGATAAAGAAGAAGGAAAGCGACGCAAAACAACCCAGATTTACAAAGCAAACACTTAAATTTCATTACTAGCAAAACGTTCTAATTGCCAAGATAATTAGCCATTGCAAATCACGTCCCCATGGAAACAAGCACGCCCCAGTGCTTTCCCCCAGCATTCTATACTTTAGCTTATTCGCAAGCTGTATGTTTCAATCTGAAGGAAGTATTTCTTTAGAATACAGAAAATTGCATTAGCGCGAAAAATATTTAATGTTGACGATGTGGAAATGTTAATTTGGGGAAACAAATCACAATGCCTTAGCATGCTTTTTAAAGGCTATTTCTTGATAGGTATTAATAAATTGCAAGCATTCATTTAAAAGTATGAAATATCATGTGCAGATATCCCATACATTAGAGAACATGTTTTAATTAAGTGCCTTTAACGAGCTGCAGAACTAATAGTGATTTTTAAAACATTTGTATGCACTTATTTCGCCTAAATTTCGAATCTAAGATGATGCTTCATCACTGTGCATTTCAGTAATGACGTAAAATTTCTGTTTTAATATAATTCTAATTCGGATTAAATACTTTTAGCAACAAATTCGCAGTGGCACAAAAATATGGAAAGATTCCGTGGCAGGGACAACCGGCGAGGCAATTTTCCGTTTCGGGGGTATGTTCATAGGAGGGCCGTTGTATACAGCGCCTTTTTTAAAATTTATGCCCTCCAATGTTAAGCCATATCGGACGATGATTGAAATGGGTGATATGATGTTCAAATTAGCCCAGGGTCCATAAAGTTATAGGTACCTGACATTAATATTTCAGAAGAAGGGGAAATCTCGAAATAAACCTTATCCACCTAACTCATTAAGACCAAATTTGAACTCGGTAGCTCTTGGACGTGTAGCATACACCCTACAGAGGGGCTGGTATATGTAGTGTGGTTTATCATATGTTATCTGCATTGCACATGACTTAAAGCATAAAATGAAAAGTGTATCAAGCAATCAGATGTCAGAACTGCTTTCCTTCATTGCTCAAACATTTCTGGCATAAGTTTAGTTCTACAATTATCAATTACAATCTGAAGTCCCTCTGAGAAATAGTAGCAGTGTTTTGACCAAAGTTATTGGTAAATGTTGATAAACTTTTTCTCTTAATACTACCTCATTCACCTGACAGCTCCTGTGGGTTTTCTGCACATATTTTTATGAGATGCATTTCCTATGTAGCAGTATACTGTCCAGTACCTATAGTTATCAAGTATACAAATTAATTCAGAAGGAAAATTAAGCATTTTAAAAACTATTTTCGGAAAATTCAAAATCCACATTTGACTTTCATTCAAATATCTTCTACATGTTTTTAAACTGAAGTTGTTTAAGCCACTTGAAAATAAAATAGAACACACATACGCACACACACACGCGCGCACACACCCACACACAGAATAGCATGCCAAGTCCATTCTGAAAAATTCTTTCAAAATTATTATTTCTGGAGAAATAACTATATCTCAACTTGAGGGTGGACCTACACTGTGAAATCTGACTTCATTTAAGGTATTTTATAACTAAGGAGATATGGAATACTTAAGCTATAGGTATAATTATTCTTGTAGGCGATTTAGTATATTAATTATGTATTTAAGTGCAAGTCTATGCCAGTTTCTCTTACGTTTAGGCATACATAAACCTTTTACATTATTTCTTCAATTACTTTAATTTGAAATGTGTAGTTTTCTTTTGAGCTGTTTGAGTAAGTACATTTTTACTTGGATGGGTTACCAGCCCGATCGCAAATTTTATTTTCTATGAATATGACAGAGATTTAAAACAAAATATCTATACATTTCAAAACATATGTGCCACTATAAAACGAACATTGAAAAACAAAACAAGAAGAGATACCATAAGAACCGAGACCTGGACCTTGAACAGAACTGATAAAAGAATAATTGAAACTGCTGAAATGAAATTTTTGAGATACGTAGCTGGCTGTAGTCTTAAAGATCACATTAAAAGTGAAACAATAAGAGAACAACTAAAAATATTTACTTTAAATGACAAACTCAGGGAGTACAAACTGAAATGGCAAGATCATCTCTCTCGAATGCCAGAAGAAAGACTCAACAAACAGGCCTTGCAGTATAAAACAGTTGGTATTAGAGATGTCGGAAGACCACGAAGACGTTGGGAAGATCCCTTCTGAGCCGAAACAGGCCTATCTGGCCTATCTTGAAGGTTGATGATGATGATGATGATAGTTTTGCTTTTGCTAGTTACATTATTATAAGTACATTTTAGAATGTTTAAAGATAGACCTGTAACGGGATTATATTTTCGTTCATCTTCAACTAATAAGAATCACGCCAACTTCTTTGTAATATCCAAGTCAAGTTTTAATCTAATAAGAGTCATGAGATCTTTCTAAGGTGTGGACGAGGATTTTTGGTGAAAATAAAATTTAGATGAGTCCAATTTTGTAATATATTATTTAATTATATAATATGAACTACGATTCACTCTTTTATATTATAAATATTGAATAACACTTTTCGAATCTTATTAATTTTTCTTTACAATTACAATCATCGTAACGTCTTAAGTCAACTTCCTCGTTCTCCAGCGAGACACAAGATTCTAACACTTTTTTAGATTATTGATTTTCTTGTCCCCATAGTGATTCCCACTTTATTTTGTGATTGGCCGATTCACTGACACGTCATCACACCACGTGATACCACTACTACTTCGGCCAATCACACAACTACATACATTTTTATATATATTTACAATTCCCACTAACACAAAAATACTGTTACATATGCCCCTCTTCGAAATATATGGAAAATAACCAAATAAAGGAATTAACAATCTGTTTCCATATATTTCGAAGAATGGCCCCAATTAACAATTTCGTTTACAACAATGAACTGTAACATAAATATAACATACATAAAACACAACAATAAATGAATATTAAAAAAATACAACAATATATTGACATTTAACAATAATATACATGTTTTATTATTTAACTATTTTAACAATAAGTACTCCGTTGATTACAAATCTCTTGTATCCACACTTGCTTCTAGAAATGCTTGTCTTATAGCTATGGGTAAAGGTCGGCTTTTATGTGTATAGGGAGCAGTATCATTCACTTTAAATGTGTGTGTGTATTTGTTACACAGTCCAGGTTTTGAACTAAAGGCTTTCCTGTTCTTTAATATACATAATTTCAGCTGTTCTTTTCCCGCTTGATCTAGATTGTATGTGTTTTCTAACTTTACTTGTAATATTCTCTGGAATTCTATTTCTTCCTCCACTTGGCTTCCGCCATTCTTATCTTGTATTGTATATAATTGGCAACAATGCTTTTCAAGGTCAGTTACATTATTTTGCAATCCATCAATAATTAAACTCTTCCCACAATTTTCATTTTCCTCGTATTCAATATTACCATTTTCTTGCAAAAGTATATCTTCTACAAAAAACCTTTCATTATTTATATTATCCATATTCACTTCTTTTCTTCCATCTTCTTCCAATAATTTTATTACTAATAAATCATTTTCTGTCTTAACCTTCATTTCATGCATTTCGAAATTCAATACACTTTGCCATTCATATAATAAATCATTACCCACAATTACATCTCTTGCCAAATGTGGAATTACCAACGCAATGAAATTGAAATTCCATTCACCTATTCGCCCCTTAATTAATACTTGATATTTAATCCTATCCTTTTTCTTCCCAATTGCAGTACTGCAGTAAACGTTACACACATTTAAATATTCCACTTTATAGTTAGCTAACAGATTTTTAAACAATTCCTCACTTATCACAGTAGAACTGGCTCCAGTATCAATTAAGGCTGTATATTCTTTATCCCATAGGTAAATAATTATCTGAGGTGGGTTAACTAATTCCTTATTTTTCTGCAAGAGAGTGAGCTTATTTCCGTTATCTTCAACTTTCAATTCGCCCTGTGTCATCCTCACCGAACCACTTTCCAGAGCACAAAATGATTTGGTTTTTAGTTTTCCGTCTCCCTCTGATTATTACTTTCATTGTTGGTTAGGTTGGTACTATCGTTTATATTCACATCATTCTCTGTGCTTTGTGTATTTTCGACTCTTTCATTTTGATTACTTCTTTGAAATCTCACACCCCTAAAATCTCTTTGATTTGCACTAAATAAACTAGTACCTCTACCCCTATTAAAATTACTTATTCGCTGATTATTTCCTTGATAAAATCTTACATGGTTTATTTGATCATTTCTTCCAATTCTCGTTGACTGATTGTTATGATAATTCCTTTGCACATTATTTTGAACTCCACTTCCTGTTCCGGGAATTACAGATTCATAAGTTCGTCTAGGATCATAACCTCTTCCTTCAAATCTTTGATTTCTCACGGGTGCCCCGCCCCAATTTAAACTCGTCCTATTATTCCTATTATTTGTAGGTTGTGATTCCTGTCGATTTCTTCCTCGCTCAATATGGACGTTATTATAGTTACCATCACAGGATGTAGTATCATTAATGAGGTTATGTGCTTCAAATTCGGATAATAATTCAATCATATCAGAGAAATCGATAGGCTTAGCCACAATTAAATGATTTCTGATATGTGGTGGATAATGACGTATTAGCATGTTGACAATTTCTGTCTCAGAAATTTCGGGATTGATCAACTTACTTTTGTTTGCTAATTTTAAGAAATATTCAGTCATAGAAATCCCTTTTTTAAACTCAAACCTACCCGTTGCTAACTCAACTTTTATTCTTCTTTGTCTCTCAGGTCCCCAAAATCTATTTATAAACAGATTTCTGAAAGTACTGTATGTTTCATGTGAAGCCAAAGTTAACCTTAACCACTCAAGAGCATTTTTCTTCAAACAGCGTTTTACTATTACCATCCGAAATTCATTGGGAATTCTCTTAATACGGAAATATTCTTCCAATTCCCTAAGAAATACTTTTGGATTATCACCTGATTCCTCATCAAAACTTGGTGGACTAATATCATTTAGTGAATAATGTACACATTCATTTTGACCTAGACTGTGGAGTTGTGTGTGTGAGGACATGTTTTGTGTGTTTCTGTGATAGTTAATATCATTATCTGGACTCACAAAATCACTACATTCACTTACTACATCACTAGACTTCTGATGATTGCTTAATTCACCTGGTAAGTCACAATCGTTTATATTTGTAATTCTAGACATTTCTTTCCCGTTATTTACTTTTCTAGCCTGTAATGCAATTACAACTTGTGTCAGTTTTCCTAAGTTATCCTTTTCTTTTTCAAAATGTTCTTTTACCTCTTTAATTTGCAAAATTACTTCTTCTTTTGCTTTACTTATCTCATCAATTTGTAACTTTATTTCCTCTTGGTGTATCTTACTTTCATCATGTTGTAATTGCATTTCAGAACAAATTACATTGATTCTTTGTTCTACTTTATCTCCTAATTCTTCTCTTTGTTTTTGTGTTATTTCTGCCTGTTGTATCCTAAATGTTTCTAACTCATTGTTTAATTCCATTCTTATTTCTTGTTTCACAATGTCCTGACCTAACCTAGTTTCCTGAATTATCTCTCTCAACTCATTGACTTCCTTTCTATTCTCATCCTTATTAATCTCTATGATCTGCATGAGCCTTTCCATACTATCCCTACACTCTTTTCTCCCTTCTCTAATCTCCTGTGAAATTTCAGATTTTAATTCCTGTTTTAACTTCTGTAATAAATTAATTTCTAAGTTACTCACATTTTGTGCTAGTTCCTGTCCTACTCCTACATCTAAATCATTCATTTTCTTAGTTAAATCATTTACATTTTGTTCTATTTTAGAATCTAAATTACTCATTTCTGATTTTACATCTTTCATTCTAGAATCTAAATTACTCATTTCAGATTTAACATCTCCTATTTCTGATTTTAAATCATTTGCATTTTGTTCTATTTTAGAATCTAAATTACTCATTTCTGATTTTAAATCATTTGCATTTTGTTCTATTTTAGAATCTAAATTACTCATTTCTGATTTTAAATCATTTGCATTTTGTTCTATTTTAGAATCTAAATTACTCATTTCTGATTTTAAATCATTTGCATTTTGTTCTATTTTAGAATCTAAATTACTCATTTCTGATTTTAAATCATTTGCATTTTGTTCTATTTTAGAATCTAAATTACTTAACATTCTTGTTATTCTTTCCAACATTGACTCATTATCTATGCTTAATCTTGCATCCTCCCTATTCATTCCTACACTATCAGTAACTTCTCCTTCCACTATTATTTCTTTTCTACTCGCCATCTTTTTAACTATTTTCTGATTTCTTAACAACATAAATCTACTACTACTATTATTATTATTATTATTATTATTATTATTATTTTTTTTTTTTAAATTTCACTCACTTAAACCAGTTCTCGTTTTCTTCTTTCTTCTCTCTTCTTTCTTCTTTCCTTTTAAGTTCCCACGGAGCTGCACGATGCACGATCTCCTCTTCTTTATCCTATTCGAGCCCCACACGTTGCTGCGCCATTTGTAACGGGATTTTATTTTCGTTCTCCATTATGGCGGTCGGTATAATACTTTCTTTCACTCCAGAATCATGATTTTCCATCGCTCTTTCTATGCTAGTCGCCATGTTTCTCCCATAAGACAGCACTAACGGCGCAGTTACTCGAATATAGTTAATTTAATCAATTTTTTTTCTTCTATCAAAAGTAATACTGGCTAGCGCCAAATGATAGATTCACAGATTAAGACAAAATGATATATAATTTTCTTGGAGATTTTATAATCATCGTAACATCTTAAGTCAACTTCCTCGTTCTCCAGCGAGACACAAGATTCTAACACTTTTTTAGATTATTGATTTTCTTGTCCCCATAGTGATTCCCACTTTATTTTGTGATTGGCCGATTCACTGACACGTCATCACACCACGTGATACCACTACTACTTCGGCCAATCACACAACTACATACATTTTTATATATATTTACAATTCCCACTAACACAAAAATACTGTTACAGACCTTTTCTGTAAATTTTTAGTAGTTACATTTTTTCAAGCTTCTCCTAGAACTTAATTGAGTATTTTATAGCATAAACTAAAAATTACCTTTTAGAAATGTTTAAAAAGAATTACAACCTGATATAATTTAATGTTGAAACTTTTAATGTTGGGAAGTGTAGAATAATTATTCCCGATAATAATTAGAGCTTTAAAGTTGTAAATAGCCTATCCATTAAACAAGTCTACCCACTTCTGTAGCGTAGGTGGTAGCGTGTTTGCCTACATTTAAGAGGTCCAGAGCTCGAGTCTTGGTCAGAGTGAGTTATCCGTATAATACTTTCCCAAGATTTTCCCATATCCTGAAAGATGAATGTCGGTTAACTGAAAAACTTTGTTAACCCTTGGCTCATTTGAGCACCACTTCACCCATTTCATTCATTGTCCTATATGACTTACTTTGGAGGGTGTTAATAAAAGATAAATAAAAAATAAGCCATCTAAAATTTACCATTAAGAAATAGTGTTATAGGAATATTACCTTTTTGTATTGTAATTTTGATATTGTCAGGTATATTTTGAGGTACTCTGGAAAGACAATAAGTTCTGTGTTTGTAATTTCCGCAAAGCGATTGGGCCTGCCAGTCACACAAGATTAGGTGATGTGACCAACAATATGTATCCCTCATTTGGAAAGTTAGCTCACGAAAGCCACCTATCGCAGTTCCTCATTTTCTTCCGCGATACTGCGATGTGCACCTCCAAGGTTGGAATCATTCCTTAGCGAATTCCACTGCCAAAATCAGAACACAACGCACTTCAAACTCTCTTCAAACTGCTGCTGTAGCCAGTGAACTCCTTTAGGTAAAGTAAGGATATGCCAATTGAGTTTCTTCCTTGGTTCTGTACGTCAATAGACTGCTTAGGGAAATAATGCTACATATATTATTTGAAGACAACGAAGTTACTTCATGACTTCCTTTATTCTCTCCTTTTGCCTTCTCAACTACTTCCGGAATAAATAAACAAAATGTATACTTTGGAATAGAGTGAATATTTCCATAATATTCCCGGTGAGGAGGTATCAGCTAGAAGATAATGCGGCAACACAATGGCGCTACCTGATAGGAAAATTAAGAACTGTAAATCACGGACCTCGCTTCTCCTGGACGGAATTAAAAAAATGGGGGTTCGTGGACCGTTGAACAATTACGTAGCGGGAGGTAGAGCAGCGACGTATAATGCTACCCACAAGGTAAACCCATTCGTCATTCTCACCGCCCTAAACTGATTAAAATAAAATTACTTTTCGGCCCAGGAATGAATGCCCGCACCCCACCTTCTTCTACACATGCGCTTCCTTTCTCCCAGGTTCTAGGTTATAAATTTCAGCAGCCTATTAAAATAGATTGAACATGTTTCAAAAATAGTACAAGGTACTTGTGGGTCGTTGAGTGCACCTCCCCTAATTTCAAGCCGAGGGGAAGCGTTTTGGCAAATCGAATCAGTGCGGAAAGGGAAAATAAAATCTTGTTGAAGTGGATGCATCATTCCCTGAGGGCGAAGACGGGCTACATCGGCTGGCAGTGTTTCCACATCAGTGACCAACGGCTTGAAACCTCACAGCATCGTTAAAGCAAACTTAATTTAAAGCTATAATTTCCATTTCAAGGAAACGTGATAGAAGACAAAGAAGGTTAGACCTTCGACCGCTGACTATGCAATTGGTGATGGTCAGTTTTCTAGAACCATTGCCTGTGTTATACACTAGGGATGGAATATCACGACCTAACTTAACAAGTGAGCAAGCTCCGCAGTAAGACTCCTATTGGAGAGGTCCCGGGATCCATTTTCTCCCTTTGACCTTGCGGTTTTCTTTGGTTTCCAAGATCGCCAGGCAAATGCTCCCCTGCCAAAACTTCTTCACGCTCATCCACTTGTGTTCAATTTCTTTCTATTGCTTTCATGGAATGGTAACGCAGTTGATTTCACCAAGAAAAATTAATATCTATGGACAGTAAAGGTCTTCATCTTGCTCTCTGAATGGGTGGATGGAATATTGGATGTAGAATGCTAGGAACTTCTCTGCATTCCTATATTCTGTTAGTGGTTCCTTTGCTGCACTCATTCTTCCTGAACCTCACAAATCATTAAAGCTCCCGGTGTGCCCATCCGTTGTATATCTTATACCCTTCACCTCTGTCAGTAATATTGTAAGATTTTAAAACAAGTACACCATGATTATCGCTTTTATAGCTTAGAACACATCATAATTGTCTATAAGCCGCATAATTTATAAACCTTCAATAAAAAGTTCAGTATAGTTCTGTGTTATAAATAGTTCGAAGGTCTTCTGAGCCATGGACATCTATATTTATAAGAGTGATAAGAGATAGGGCAAGGGAATTTGTGAAATGTGTAGGGGAAAAGAAAGCATAGAACACTATGTAACAGAATTCAAAGAGGTTGCAATGTGGATAAAAAAGGTTTGACAGGAAACATGGGAGAAAGAAGAGAAGAGGATAGTAGCTATAAAAATGTTAACGGGCAGGGAGGAAAAGAAGGTAAGAAGTATTGGTGAGTTCTTGCAGAAATTAAAAGAAAAATGGGCCATAAATGTAAAGAATAAAAGAAAGGAAGATGAGGGGGAAGATGGGGCTAATTAAGTAACAAGGAGGCATGGAGGTTAAGAGGTACCCGGTAGAGCAGAAGACCACTTTGTCATGTAAGCCAAGGTAGCAATAAGGTAAACTCAAATAAATTTAGCCAAAAGTTGTAAATGGCATAATTTTGGAATATGCACAATAAAAAAATCCATTGTTGATTTATCGACATTGATTAGAATTTTCGCCCTACTATTTTCTGGCATATTGTAGAATTGCTTATAACTGGAGTGTATCAGGTGTCAGCACCTACTAGAACTTAAGGTGGATAACAGGGAGATAATTACCAGAAGTCACTGAAATGAAATGGAAATGAGAAGCCTGTAAATCCCTTGAAATCCCTAAATATCTCCTGCGCAGATATCTCCAGATATTTCCAGTATTGGCGTACTTCATGTCTTTAGCTGTGATTGTTTACTTCAAACACGTCACACATACA